>OX411309.1:121394842-121562342 GCA_948150685.1 Rhaphigaster nebulosa | reverse complement strand
CAGGCCATTTTGCGAGAATTGGTTATTTTAACTCAGGGGACCTTAGAACGTCTTTACCATTAAAAACTCGGATTTTCACGACCGCAACACTTCTCTTTAAGAAGTATATACCTATATAGATAAAAATTACATATAACATATTATCACTTTTATCAACAACAAAAAAAATGTTTAGCTAATACTATGCCACAATAAAACATTTACAAGCACATATACCTAAGCTATATAAAAGATCTCACTACAAACTCCATGAACACGCCCAAAACACTCATTATAGAAAAAAACCAAAGAAAGTTTCAAAGAGCTTGGTTCAAAGAGAAATAAATTACTTAAAAACTTCGAATAAGGAATAGGTACAGATATGAAAAATGTCAGTGTCTACAGACCAATCGCTCAGTGAAAGCCACTGAAATGTCTCTAACTCAGCACATTGCCATTCAACTTAAATTAAACTAAATGAACTTGTCATTTAGTCATTCGCGCCTAGAATTTGTATGCGGTTTATATTCGTCACTATTCTGCGGAATTCTTCCGACGAACCGAGTATAGTTATGATAACTACGTATAAAAACTTAAAAAATATTTTCAAATCTAACATTTAATAAAATAGGGAGAAAAATACAAAAATAAAATAAATAACAATGAATAATAAAGATAACTTTCGTTTTTAATAAATCTATTCATTTATGTATCACTTTTTACTTAATTAATTTTCCTTTTTTTATTTATCCAATTTTCTTTTTTATCCTCTACGCGAACTATTAATTCCTATTAACGTTCAAATCAGATTCTGTAATTTCATATTTATCATTAAAACCAATCAGTGTCCTTTAAAACTGTTTTCTCATCTAGGATTTAGTAAATACAGTTAAGAAAAATGAAATGAGTTATTTTTTAGAATTTTTACGTAACCAACTTGGTCTTAGCTAATAGTAGGAACAGCTCTAGGACTTCCTTCTACATTCTTACAACACCCAAAATTCATAATTCATAAAACTTGTTATGACACACCCAATGAACAATATAATGTGCTAATGCATATTGGTAGCCGGAGGTTGAGTATTTATTTTACAAAAGGCTGTTTATTCCAACCGTCAGACGTCAATTGGAAAAAAATACTAAATTTTACAACTATGAGGTTTGACGACAATCATGCCTACATACATGGAACTTTGAAGGTTTGCAGTAATACATCAATATTTAAAAAAACATCTTTATGTTAATTTATAATCGTCCGAAAATAATAACATTCACACTGAATGATGATTTCGATAATTTTTTGAAAGGATAATAGATTATAATCTTTGATCAATTATCATTTTTTCTTTGTTTGTGTATCAATAGGTATTATATTATTTTCATTTATATGATAAATAAATTGTTTACTTCGTTCTCTTTCCTCAGTCGTACAACCACCAATGATAGTACTCTGAAAACATCCAATTTCACCAGGAATAGGCTTTCATTGGAAGAGGATGTCTCATATAGATCAGATACCCGACAAAAACTCGTACGACAGAAACCGTAGAGGAGACCTTAGAGTGGCAGCATTGATAACTCAAGAGGGGTAACCTTCGTAGGGATAGTAAAAGCTTACAACGGGAAATCTTTACAGGCATTACAAAACTAAATTATTATATTTGTGCATTAAGAAAAAATAGCAATAAAAATTTGAAAAACTGAAATGACTTGAGTATGACATAGGCAATTGAATATTAATTTACTTTATGAATGAGAGTATATAGCAAAATCATTTTTGAATGATTGAAGGCCTTCATACTTCCTCGCGCTAACAACTTACACCAACAACGAAGAGGTAGATTGTATCTTGTCAAACCCGTCAAGAGCTCAAATCCATACTGAGGTATCTCCGAGATCAAGAAAGAATAATATTATTCCTCATAGGCCACGTAATAATAAATAACATAAATAATACCCTTCGTACATGATCCATAACTTAAAACTTTCCATTATACAACAATATATCCTTATACAAACTAAAACATATTTCAAGAAAACAATAACTTGAGTAAATCTGTTAATATATGAAAATGGTAATTACAAAATAGTTTCTCTTAAAAAAATTGAAGACCGGATTTTTCATGTTATTGCACATTTTATTCGCTCGAGTGTAACACCTTTAAAACCGATTATTTATCCGATTCATGATCAATGGAATTATTATAATTTAATGTTGCTTAAAATTGCATATTTGGCACTTTTTAGACTAAATTAAATGATTTCGATTATATTATAATAACATAAAATTGAATATTTGAAAGGCGTAAGCGCCAAAACGATGGTTTTTGTATATATTTTTGGTTAGTACACCTATCATTAGTAAATAGTGAATGGCCAAAATATTTCAATTTAAAATAAATTGTGGTTAAAATGGCTAGGGGGGTTATCAAGAACCTATGTTTCCTAGAAATTGTGAAAAGGAGAGCTCGAGTATGTTACCACTATTATTTCGGATGATATACCTTATATGGGTGGTAACCCTGAATTCATCTGACCTTGAACGATCCACTATCTGATAATATAGCAGTTTTACCATGGAATCCGAAGAATAAGTGTCAAACTGAACCTACATCTGAAATCATATAGGTAAGATACTTGTGCATTCGTTTTCACCATACGCTGGAGACATAAAGGTAGGTTTTCCTCGGTGCAACTATCACGACGATCGTTCAACGATTCAGTTATTAGAGTCCTTCAACGATAATCATATAGCACTATTAGACTGTATTCCATAGGAGCTGTGTTCCTGGCACAGCTCCTATGGAATACAGTCTAATAGTGCTATATGATTATCGTTGAAGAACTCTAATAACTGAATCGTTGAACGATCGTCGTGATAGTCGCACCGAGGAAAACGTGCCTTAAGTTCTTGATAGCCTCCTAACCATTGGAAATATTAAAACATTTGGATATCAATCATTTTATAAAATAGCACACTTTCGCTTCGTGTTTGCTACTTTCAATTTGAGCTAAGATTTTTTTTTCATCAATGTATGCCAACGTGGACAGTAACATACTTGAGAAATTTAAATTTTAAAATTTAGTTTAAATGTAAATATTTTGGCCATTCAATATTTGCTAATGATAGATGTGATTGCAAATTGGAGCCGAATCTATAATAATTAGAAGCATGCAAAAACAATCTCGGAGTCGAAAGACGTGAATTAGACAAGCCTCAAGACAATGACGCTGATAAAAACTTGATCACTGTTTTCCTTTGTTTAAAGGGATATCCAACAAAGCATCTGTCTATCCATTATTCTTATTGAAATTAAACAGCATTCATATCCGAGACACAAAACAGTTACAAGCATAAACACAAGAACGAGTAATGAAAATTGCGCTTAACCTGAATGTTCGATACAACTATTGTTTTATTTCCTAAATTAAATGTAATTTTTAATTTATTTTATTGTTTATTCTGGATAACTGAAAAACTACTTTCTCTATGGAATAAAGTGAAATATTCAAAAACTTTCCAAAGACAACTAGACTAATGTTTTCCCAGTAAAATCATGAACTTACAAAATACCAACTTTCTTCAAATCAATACGAGTCATTGCTGGCATGTCACTCTAACACCTATTGTAATAAACTAAAGAAAAATAAGTTGAAGTCATTTTTTTATGCATATTCACTACAATGCACTTCTAATATTTTTTATAGCAAACAGTCGAATTATAGTTTTTGTTATACATATGGGACAATAGAGAAAGTAGTGGAGTGGAGATGCAGGACAAAAAAAAGAAAGAAAAGTTTTCACTTAACTATCAAATCACTTCTAAGGCTATTAAAATATATGTCGTTGCAAAATTATAGAAAAAAAAATTAGAAAGGGGAAAAATGTTTTTGGATGTAATATATATATTATATTACATGTTATATATATTATATACATTATTATAATATATTACATGTATTATATATATATATATATATATATATATATATATATATATATATTACATCTAATAACATTTTTCCCCTTTCTAGTTTATATATATATATATATATATATATATATATATATATATATATATATATATATATATATATATATATATACACACCTCTTATATATATACTTCTTATATATAGACACTTTTTTTTTCTATAATTTTGCAACGGCATATCTTTTGATAGCCTTAGAAGTGATTTGATAGTTAAGTGAAATCTTTTCTTCAATATTCATCAATATTTTCCAGATTTCGATAACGTCAAGCCTCATAATGGCTAAATATAGATATTTCTACCAAAGCCTCGTTCTATTCTTTGGAATTATTTCCAACAGTCTAGCGTTCCTCTTCGTATGCTATATTTAACAGTCCAAATTACTTAAATCCAATACCACAGAAAATCCATGCTTGTATTCGCTTACTGAATTTATTAATCAAGAAGCTTTCCAAAAATATTTTTATTTTCAAACATTTAAAATACAACTGTGTACTGTTCAATTAACGTACATCTCACACTTCGCAAGTTAATAATAAAAATTACAACAAACACACTATTACAGCCAGTTTAACACAATTCACATTGACACCTACACAACAGGGGCATTCCTTAGATATTCAGTGAAGCATCCAGGCTCTATAAAGTGGGTACTTCACCCTTCATAATAATACTGGCCTTTGTACTGTCGTAAAGGTACTATCAGGAAAATAATTCTACATATAATCTTACAATCAGACATGACAACCATCAGTCCATAAAGGAGCCAGGACCGATGATTAAACATGTAAATGCGTTAAACTACTGTTCACATATTTTAAATAATGTCTTCAAAACTAACAACTATTGTGGCAAACAAACAGACAAAAGAAATCCTATGGTAAATAGCTGAAAAGAAGCTGGAGGCACTTCTTGCGGAAGAGTTTAATTGCAAGGAGGTGCTACACTAGGTCCCACGTCTTGCATGAATTTTCTTTCTTATGTTTCACACTATCAAATTCAATTATTTTTATTAATTTTTTTATTTGATCGAAATAAACCAAGGATAAAAAAAACATTCATAATGAAATGAAGTAATTAATAAAAAATAATAAAAGCAATTCATTTTTTTAAAGAAGGACGTGATAAAATGAATTCTTGATTGTAGTAAACAGGATGACCACTAATCACCTTCACGAGGTATTACAATAAAGAAATTTATATTTCAAATAGGGAGAGAAGGAAGTGTTCAAAATTAACATTAATGGACGAATCGTGTACATTGTGTGTAAATTAGAGGCTATTTTTATATTCGACCATAATTAAAAAACATTGAAGCATGTAATGTTGAATAAATTACGACAATATGTACCTATATAACAATAAATGTTCTTATAGTAAAAAATTACAGTATTTCTTGACAGTTTGGCGGATCCTTCATTTCCTAAAGTTTCCACTGGAAAAATAACATCCGCAACGTACGCCATCATAATTTCTTTGTTGACATTATTTATATATACATCATATTAAATAAATCATACATATTAAAAAAAGTATATATATATATATATATATATATATATATATATATATATATACAGATATCAATAAATAGTTTTGGTTGACATTAAAGTATTTACTTATTTCTGTCGAATTTTTGAAAACTATAGAAAAATAATAATGATGTTTAAAAATAATATTTTACCTTGATTATTGCAACAAAAATTATTTCGATTTTTAAAACAAACAAAAAATCAACAAACATAAGTAGCAAAGGTACTTCATTTCAATTAAAAGTTTTTCCAAGCTAAAACCGTTTTCTGATAAATGATTATATATATATATATATATATATATATATATATATATATATATATATATATATATATATATGCTTGGGATCCGTAAGGAACAGTAAGCGCAAACTGAGTAATTTAGCAACAAAGAAATAACGAGCACTTCCTTTTTTTTAACCTTGCTTCTATTTCCTCTTGAATTTTATTTCTTTTGTGCATTGTTGAACCAAGATACTTTAAACATCTCTTTATAACAATAACTTCGAAATTAAACCATTTCTAAAATTAAACATATATTTTGAGCTTCCATGTACTAATCAGTGTTTCTACATCTTAAAACAATCAAATCAGTTAATCAGCACGGCCAAAAACTGTTAATTCATCGTCCAACCATAATCCTTTTCCTGTACGAATAACATATCTAATAATTACTAAATAGGTGTATGATATTATTCGATCTTGAACATCACTCCTTTTCGATATCGGGTATACCCAAATACTTCAAATATCCTACGCATAACTCGAAATCACTACCGTTTTCAGAATTAACCGTATATTTATTTCGAGACCAGATTCTTGAGCATCAGCCACTAGCTTGCTACTTAATTTTATAATTTTCGCATCGTCCTACAGCTTCTGAACTGTACTTAAATTATTTTCAAGGCAAGGAGATCTCTCATCCACCTCCTTTTAGCCTCCTGCGTATGTGGCATATGATGCAACTGGGGCCTTGTAAGTACTCCCTTGTAATTTGTCGTGGGATAGTGTGTGTTCATTAAGTCCTGGAATGTGTGGGTCATTAGCAAGTAATATTGCTGGCGTACTAAGGTGCCCATTGAACTTTATTCAATCCTTAATTGCAAGCTATTCACATTCCTGTTTTTAGAGCCTAACAATTCCTAATGTAACAGCTTTATAATTTTCTGTGATTATAAAACATAATATGACTCAAATGCTAAATATTACTAACCAGAAGTAGAGACCTGAGGTAATCCGACTTAAGAGCGAGTGGCAATAAAGTACCGCGGGGTAAGACTTTTACGAGGCAGACAGGAGCGGATAAGGCAAGAGGAGAATAAAAAGAGATAAAGCGCGATATGGTGAGGAACGGAGCTCGCAAGTTCGTGACTCCGGCCAGGTCCTACTAATTACTGAGCCGTTCCGATCACTCACAGGTAGCTAGTGGTTGTTATGTCAGGGCATGCCCCTGGGACCTCTGTCTTCCTGCTGGAGTAACAAATCAGTTGCGGCTTGCAGAACTGCCCCTCAGATGTGTTAACACTGATTAAAAATAGTTTTATCATAAAAATCCTTAGATAATTAATCAATTAAAAACAACAGCCAAACAGGTGATTCTCCGGAAACAAGAGTAAGCAACTGTAGATATTCCGGATGATATCATAAGATTCCATGCAGACGTGATTAATAAACGGACAGAAATCTCCAATACCTATATACTAGATTGTTCGGTTATTTACAAGGCATGGATATGGCGAAGATAAAACATACTCACACACTGATGATATTTCCTTATGTGGAAATACTAGTGCCGGTATTAATGAAGGTAACTATAGAAAAGTAGTCCTATTGGACTTCTGTGAAGTTGGCCCCGCATTGTCAATTTTTTTGTGTTTTTTTTTTCTGGGTTCAAATAGCTCCCTTAAGGTTCGTACACATTGGTGCTCCGAGCGCGACCAGCATTTTCTCTCTGTTTGTACGGGATTTTGGAGCAGAGCGTCTCTAGGTTTTCTTCAACAAACATTTGGATGGTTAGCTATTCTGATTTGGAACCTGACAGATTTTTTGGTTTTGGTGAAAACCTGGTTTTCGTGCTCACATGATTATTGTTTTTCAAGATAATTGAAAATATGAACAAAAAAGATTATATGAAGGCTAATGAAGAAAAACACACTACTAACATTATAAATTAATAATTAAAAGCAATTGATTTTATTCGCCTCTATTTCATGGATTAAAACATTTTAAAAAAAAACGATCCCTAAATATATATATATTTTAATTAATAGTTTAATCAATTTTTTTTTATATACACGCTCATCATTCCTGAACATTTGGATTGATTCTAACGAAAAATATATAGATAGGCAGAAATATATAAATAAAGTACAGACATGAAAAATATAAATAAAAAGTATGACAAAATGAAAATCACGCCACAGTCCCTAACAAACGAATCTGCTCAATTAGCATCAAGATCCAATTAGATTTCCTTACCGTCAATCAAAAAACTGATAAACCAAACCTCTCCAATCTAAATCTACAGCCTATCACCAAATTTTCAATTTATTAAAACAACAATAACTTCCTATGATCCGTTCCTATATCCCACCACCTTGCCTTGAACACATTATTGTGGATTTTGCTACTTAATAAAAGGGAGGAGTAAGAAAAAAACAAAACATAACCCACCATCCGCTCTCATCACCATCATCAATACTAACATCTGGTTAAATTTTCATTTATTTTATTATATTTTTATTTCCAATTCATTTTAAATATATTTAATTTTTAAATTTTATATATTTATTTTTATTTCTTGTTTCCTTTCTTTTTTGATAACTCCTCATTCAATTGAGACTTTATTCAACCTCTAAACCTTTTAGCTTTTTTTCTCTTTGCACCAGAATCCCAATTTTATTTATTTATATCCATAACACATCCAATATTTAAATCAATAGATTATATCAAACCTTCATACAATAGTTTTTACCATAACTTAAATATTATTCAACATTTATAACTTACATATTATTCAACATTTATAACTTAAATAATATTCAACATTTATAACTTAAATATTATTCAACATTAATAACTTAAATATTATCCTTGGATTATTCGATTATATTATACTATTATTATTATACTCTGAAAAATAACCATTCAATGTTGGCAGTTTTCTATGGATCGCCGAGCGCGTGGACATCAGACAAACAGCGCACGCTATGTCTGAGTACGCATCTTTAAGAGTTCTAGATTCTCTATAAAATTTGGATAGTTCTGTGCCAAACACATAGCAACTACAGTTAGGGAGTGCCAACTACACACGAAAAATTAAGGTTTGAAATAAACTTAATTAATTAGAGATGTAGAATTAAATAATAATAAAGTTCTCACGCCTTAAATTTTTAAAGTTCACATTTTTCCAACTTAGAAGCCCTATAACGTTTTTGCTATCAACTGTAGCATTTTGGTAAACAAAGATAATAGTTAGAACCAGACCCACAAACGTACAAACAAAGTTTTCGATCACCGAGAACAATTTTTACCCCGTGGATAAATACAAATATTTGGAAAAAGACAAAACAATCTTGCTAGAGATATTTCGATGATAGAGCCAACGAAGAGTTTAAAATACACAAAATATCAGTTTTTCAGTTATACATGGTTATATTATTTAAAATATCCCCTTGTAGTGTAGTCAATAAATAATCACTGACAACACTGACTGTCATTGCCTCAGGGTCGGGGTAATACCGGTCAAAGCAGATATTTTACTTTTTTCATAATTTAACATAAAATGTTTAGTTTTGGTGCAGTATTAAGTGGTTAGCGTTTAGGTAAGGGTATAAGTGTCATAGAAGGGGTTGTAGTGTTTCAAACAAATAAAAAGTATAATTTTTTATAAATGTTTTCCGTCAGGTGACTGCCATAACCCCCAGTCTTCCCAACTGCTCAGCATACTCTTATGTTGCTTTAGCATCATAAACTAAAGTTTTATTTTCATTACCCTTTCTTGTGTTTTCATTCGTGGATTTGTTTTTATTTTATTGATTTTATTTTTTCATTGTTCGAATAAGTGTTTTCTTAATTTAATATTTTTAATCTTTCCATCTGATTACGGTACTTTGTAATAAATTTCTTCCTAATATGTTTAATGAATTATTTTTCTCTTTCATAATTAATATAATTTAATTTAATTGTAATAATATAATTTTATTAGACTCCTACGCTGAAATTAATAGATTATATTGCGACAAAAACCTTTTCATGTTTATCTAACGCAAAGAATTGCATTACAAAAAAGAGAATATTCTTTACCTTAATTAGAATAAGTACAAGATAAACCGGTAGCAAGAAAACATGGACGTCTACAAAATATAATTCCAAAATCATTACTTCGATCCATATTTAAACAAACCATAAATAATGAGAACTAAGTAAGGTACACTTTTTTAATTGAGTAAAGATATTAACTAAATAGATTCAGGATCAAGGTAATAAGTCAGATTGGTCTACAAAATAAACTCTATGTTTTTATTTATTAAACTCTTACTTTTTTTAGAACATTAAGGAGAAGTAAATCATTTAATAAGTTTCAAATGTTCAATATGTAATAATTTTATTAATGTTTTTTGATGTCTATAATTAATCATTTATGCATATCTATCTCATTTTCATTTCTAATTTTATCTCATTCCCTTCACTAATGCGCATTCTCTAGCAGATTACAGATCTGTTAATTTATTAATACCATCAGCTTGGCGACTATAATGGATACAGACCACATAACACCATTTAATTCCTACAAACGCTTGGGGCAAGTTGGCCAGCAGTAAGTCAATACCGAACTTGACAGCTCGACTTCAAACTTGTAACGGACTTGGGCTTGAGGATTAAGGGCTTAATATCTACTGCAACATGCGGCGTAGCAATTACCTCAGAGTTGATAACACAAAGGGCGTTTGGAATTGGCGGGCGCTAACAAGAAGTGAAATATGATCCCAATCTCGGATTGAAACCGCTATACCTTTCTGCAGAATTTTAAACACTCATAAATAAATATATAAATATATTTGCATAATAATAAAAAAAAAATAATCATACAAAATATAAAATTATCAAGTATGGTATGGGATTAAACTATTATTAAAAATACGAATCAAGCTTACCAACCGTGAAACTGAATAGTAGGAATGATATTTATTCCGGTCGATCTATTGGGCCAACCCACTACACAAAGAGGTTAATAGTTTATTTTTCTCATAAAATGGTGGTTTTTATTTACCATAAACCCGTTCTAAAACACTAACTTTTGTTCCATTCTCCACTCCCATCAGAGATATTAAAGCTTAAATTTTGAAATTTTTTCAATTTAAAAAAAAAAAAGCCAAGGATGAATTTAGTAGGATTGATATTTATTCAGGTTAACCTGCTATTAAGGACGTACTTACCAAACAAAGAAGTAAGTTGTTCATAGAACTTCTAAAAGAAATAATAATTTAAAAACGGATTTTTTTTTTAATTTTGGCGCTAAACTTCAGGTCAATTTTTACCATATTAGGAGTAGGAATACGAATATTAATGCGAATTTTAAATGTACTAAGAACAATTTTTTTAGCTTAAAGCATTACCTTTAAAATGGGATTTTTATCACCTTTTTAAGTCATATTGTTATTGAACTATCGGCGAAACCGTAAATGCTTGCATTTACTGAAATTGGCTGGTAGAACTGGAGAAAAATGGCTGCCATTCATAAACGGTAAAAAAAAAAAAAAATTTCCCCAACTGTTTTTATCTCTAGAAACATGGAGGAATCAACATACGAAATATAAAAAATTAAAAATTGTCAAGCAACCTCCTTTGGACCACATCAAATTTATTGACCCGGCGGTAATTCTCAAACAGAAAATAAAACTGTAACATAAATATATAAAACGATTAGTAAAGTCATAAAAAGGACAACTTTCTAAAAGTCTATTCATGGCAGGAATCCCTTATTTATTTATTAAGATCTATCTCAAAGAAGAAAAGCCAGATCTTCAAAGATGGATGTAATATATTGTAGATTTTCTTACCATCTTTTATGGATTTCGACACGTACGCGGAAAGTTGGACGATTACGGACAATCTTATTTCCAGCTTGTCATTTTCATTTTTTAACCACTACGACCATTATATTATGCCTGTATTACTGTTGATGGATTCAGTTTTCGATTGAATTCACGGAATAAAAGCGGAAATAAAAGATTGATAAATTGTCTTACCATAAAATTGGAAAATGGACCCTGATGTATCAATACATAGATTTAACTACATATATGTTTATTACGGGCTAATATGAAATTAATGGAAGGTTTAATTTAATTAATTTATTACTTTATGCCCACCTCCCCCAGTGTTAACTGTTCTGTCTAACGGGCCCGGTAGTAGCTTTCCACAAACGTCGTGTTAGCCGTCTAACGGATTGTAAGTTATTGTCTAAGACCAGTTAGGCCTTCCGATGAAAAAGTTGGGGTTTTTAGCAAGTGCAGTAATTATTAATTGCAGAAATAATAATAATTTCCTGATCCAAACAATTACTTATAGCAATTGTATAAGATGAGATAGTTCATTTTGTTAATTTTATTTTTTTTTATTTAAAGAAGGCAGCAGTTACTTACTTACTCGGACCTATTTCTTTATTTTTTTAAATGCTGGTAGGGAACATAAAAACAAAACAAAAAACAAATAAGTTAAATTCGTCATTTTTACTTGCTTGTACGAAGTAAAGGAAGTATTGTAATCGCGAAAATTTTCGATTTTCAGATTTCAACGGAAATATCCATTTTGACCATCCCTGAATCCATTTTGACCATCCCTGAATCCGTTTTGACTAGTTTCGTCGTGGCGTCTGTACTTACGTACGTTCGTACTTACGTTCGTATCTCGCATAACTCAAAAACGGTTAGCCGTAGAAAGTTGAAATTTTGTATTTAGGATTGCTTTAAAATCTAGTTGTGAACCTCCCTTTTTGGTTACTGCTTGATCACCGGAAGTGGTACTTTACTTGAAGGTCATAAAGATTTCCATCAAAAATTATATTAAATTACTATGCAAAACTTCTCAAATTTAGTATTTATAACTTATATATTGATTTAAATAACATACTAGATTTTTGGTATAAATTGAAAAACCGAATGCGGTACTTTACTTGAAGTTTATATTAGACTTTCACCAAAAATTATATTAAAATATAATGCAAAACATCTCAACTTTGGTAAATAGACCTTTTATATCGATATGAATGTATTTACTATATTTTGGTTCAAATTGGTCATAATAAGCTTACATCAAAAATTATATTTAAATTAAATACATAAATCATATGTTTCGGTAATTAAGGTTACAAACGCAATTTGGTTTCCAATAAAATTAAACATTTTTATTACTATTTTAAGTGTTAAAATTGAGAGTAAAATACTGGTTTTCCTACCCATTTGTTTGTGTGTGTGTGTGTGTGTGTGTGTGTCAATAGATGGATGTCGCGACGCCGAGTGTCGTTTTTGAGATACTGCAATCTTCGGAAACTAGTAACCAAATTCAGGATCACTTTTTGAGCCACCGATTTATAGTTTAATAGGCGTACAAGGAAGTCATGTGTTGTCCACATCAGATTTTTTTTTTTTAATTTACAAAAGTGCCTTTTTAAAATTATGAAAACAGTAATGAATTCGGTTAAAAATGTTTTATTAACGCCATCCCAAAGTTATTAGAAAGTTTCCTAGTTTAAGATTCTTCATTATGCAATATTTTTCTAACGAAGTATTATGATTTTAATAACCATCAGTTTCATTAATAATATATACACCGCTAACAGCAGAATGTTCAAATATATGTATATTTGAATGTAAAAAATATAGAAAAGCAAGACTAACCATGAAAATGTTCACTTCCATATAAAGAAATTAATGGAATCCAGGAATCACTGAAGCACCTAATTTGAGCACTTTAAGAAGAACAGCCGTCAAATAAATATAAATAAATCATTTTGTGATAAACCCTATAAAAAAAAAAAGCTTTCTCCAATTTAAATTATTTAAGAAAACATGAAGGGTACCACCATATTATATATAGATTTAAAGCTATTTTCATGATTAATTTGACCTTTTGACGGAAAATATTTGAGTTTAGAATTTAATACAAAAAAAAAAATGAAAAGATGAATAAACTTCTTCTTCTATCTATATAGATAGATAGCAATTACCCACAATTGTTATATAGAATAAAGAAACAATTCCATTGAGAATAATGCCTAATTTAATTATTCATTCGAATTTATATTTCATTGAAAATCTTTTTTATAAATTTAAAGGTACAACAAAGGGGAGTAGCGACTACAAAAATTTACCATCAGAAGAAATTTTTACTTATTTTAATAATTAATTATAAATGCTGATGACCGTAGTTGAGTCCTTATCTTTATCATATGGATGTTGAGTCACGGACTCATTTTTGAACTTTAATTCCAATTACTTGTTGAAATTTACGGACTTATTGGTAATTAATTATTATAGGTGTATGTATATCGATGTATCTATCTTTTTTCAAAGATTCATTATTTCAGATTCACTATAGAAGTCCCCTGGAAAAAAAAAAAGGAATTGCAATATAGTGCACCGCACTGAAAATAATGGAGTCACAAAAACTGCTCCCGTTCCAGTAGAGTGGCTTATAGCCAACAAAAAAAAAACCCTTGATCCCCTAGGGGGTTACACCCTTCGGATTGATTGGACACCCCAGCAAAACGGAACACCCTCCCCTTTCTCACCCCTTAGCTTACAAACAATAGCTTTACCAATTAACATCACAACAATATATATATATATATATATATATATATATATATATATATATATATATATATATATATATATTGCAAATTTGGTGCTATTTGGTTATCAAACTTTTTCGAATGTTCAATGTTGAATCAAGTATTTCGATTTTTTGAATTTTTACTGCCTTCAGGGAATGCTTCTTGACAACTTTCTGAGGGAGGGAACACTTAATATTGTAGTTTTCATTATTTTTATTAATGGAACGACTGAAAAAGTATTTTTCCAGGGAGTGACATATATGACCAAAGAACAAAAATATCGATATATTTCTTTTAAACTATCAATAATTCGACACATCGAAAATTGTCCACCATCCCTAACTTAATTTCACATCTACTGTCAAGGATTTATATTTAAATTTAAGTAAAAGTAAAAAATCAAGGATTTTTACTTTGATTTAATTTTCTTTATTTTAATTATTTATTTTTATAACTTCCCGAAGCGTCTAAGGGAGGATTAAAATAGGTGTTAACTATAGTTTTGGATCTTTTGCGGTTAAACAGAGGGTGGTATCGAATCTCGGTGTATTTAAAGCCTTATTATTGATTACAATTATAGCAATTATTTTGCAGTTGTGCCAATCAAAGTATGTTAGAATCAACAATTTCGGCGTATTTATTATAAACTGATGCCCCCCCCCAAAAAAAAGAGGCCATGAGGTTTCCTTGAAATGCCCATTAATGAGGATATTTTTGTATATCATCATAAAAATTGAGGCACTGCTGGAAAAGAGCTGACTGCTTGGACCAGAACAGCTAGTAATTACGGCTTCTACTGGCCCGTGCAGTCGTTTTCCACGAATATTTCCCCTTCAGATTATAATCTGGAAGTATAATATTTGCAGAAGACCGCAGCTACGGTAGAATTACCAGGTTCACTCCTTGCAAGTATTATGGAAACATTTTTGCGGAACTTGTTCCAACATTACCTTTTCAGATCTTTTCTTATACTTCGTTGAAAGATTTCAGTTGGAATTGAAGTATTTGAAAATCAACCTTATTTTGCCTGAAAATTTCTTGCTCCAGGTATCAAATATATTTGATGAATTCAGAGAGATGAGGTATTTTCAATAGTTTGAAAAAGTAAAGTAACGTAATAGTTCTTGCATAAGCCCTTTATCTTGCAAGAAATGTTCCATTTTGTGTTGTTTAACAACACTTCTTTGCATTAAATATTAAATTATAATAATAATCTGCAATTAATATGCAAACATAGCATCGTTGTCACTCGAAAATATAGTAAGTGCCATCAAATATCCCAAGTGATTTTTATATTTTTGCTTTTATATTTTTTAGTGTCTAAATTAATTGGTAATAAGAAACATTGAGAATGGACCAAAACATGCTTGTCACTCAGAAAATTAAAAAATTGGCATAATTATTCAATATAACTAAAGTAATACACATAAGACATTTAATATTACTAGGATATTTTCCCGTGTCAACAACTAATAAACAAATCAAAGATGGACATGGTATAACTGCTAAATAAATATAATCATTAGAATAATTAAATATACATGCATGAGTTAAACCTAGTAAATTATTAGTTTTACCTATTAAGTATATATGTTTGTGTGTGTGTGTATCTAAATCTTTTTGGAAGAAGCGAGAAATTAAAATTAATTATCAGGTAATAGAAATAAAATAAAAATTTAAAACAATATTTTTTAGAATCGAACAATTATTTTTGAAACTACCTGGTGTTTATCACTAATTCGGGCCCAATGATTGTAAGCTTGAAAACAGTTCTTTCTTTTTAAACTGCAAATCGAAAAATATATTCCACAACATAGGATGGCGTGATGATTCAAAGTTACTTAATTATTAACTTTTTATACCAAAAATAATATATTAAAAACTATAAATTAGTCCCTAAAAGGGCCAAGAAGGTCCAATGAGGAGACAGGAGAGGTTTGCTTATTTTAAACAGAAAATGTGATCAGTATTTTGCTTTAACCGCCTGAATTATCTGCTCATAAAATGTCATTTTAGAGCTGAGTTGACACAGGAAGAGCCCTTGCACTTCTTCCTAAAATATAAAAATAAAAAAGAAACAAAGCAGGTAAAATAGATTTTCAAACATGAATAATGTAAAATATAGCAACATTCAAGGATAGCTAATATCATATTCGGAAATGGATATTTTCCCGATAGATGAACTTAAAAAAAAGTAAGAAGAATAAATAAAAAATGAGGTTATGGTACATTTTTGGTGTCTGTATACAACGGAATCGCAGAATTCCCAATGGAGATGGAATACAATTCTTATAATAATATATTATACAATAATAATAATCTTGGGGAAGAGAAAACAATTTAACGGAAAAGTCAATAAATCCTAGTGATTGGTCCAATGGACCCGCATTGCGGAGAGACCCGTCCAGGAAACAGAAAGTGCGTTCGCAACTGACTTCTTCTT
Organism: Rhaphigaster nebulosa; assembly: GCA_948150685.1. Taxonomy (NCBI): domain Eukaryota; kingdom Metazoa; phylum Arthropoda; class Insecta; order Hemiptera; family Pentatomidae; genus Rhaphigaster; species Rhaphigaster nebulosa. Next base: position 121,545,556 of record OX411309.1, on the reverse strand, counting down.
TTCGCAATACCATTAAATGGAATTCCACTAATATGATAATAAATAAATAATTGTAATTATATTATACACAAGTTGTGAACCGCGGTTTCCCCTCAGTTAAATTTGGGATAACCCCTAAAATACAAACTTTTTAAATAATAACTTATACAATTTTGTTCAGTCTCATATGTTACAGAAATTTTCAAGGAACAGGAACAAAACGTTAATATTTTTTTATATACGGTAATAAAGCTTCACTTAAATAAGTTACACGTTTTCACACTTTCCTCCCCCCAGTTTATTTAAAAAATAACGTTTCCACACTTATTAAAAAGTTTGTGTAGTCAACTTGCTTCTGCGGGTATGAAGCTGTCATGACAACGAAACGTACGCAAGTTGGACACTCTTCCTCTAAGTAATTTATTTATGGTTGCTACTCCATTCCTATAGGTCGTAAAATGATGCTATAAAGCCTAAAGCATTCCTCAATGCACGGACTATCTGACGCAAAGAGAATTTTTCATATCGGAATGATAGTCCTTGAAATAGCTCGTTCATACACAGAAACTCTTCAGCTTAATTTAATATTATAGACAGATATAAAGATTACGATATCTCCAAAGATGTTCTTTGGATAGTTGAGCAGGTTTATTCGTTTAAAACAAATAATGTAATTATGGTCATAGGATATTAATAGTATATTGTTTTTTTGTTGAAAGTACTAATAAATAATGTATTAATAATTGCATAAATATGTTTTGCTTTAGAAAGCCGTAAGCAAAATGTTTTTCACCATCAAGAGTAATTTCACCAGAGAGTATAATGATGGACTATGTTGGTTGTCCATTTCCCTGGGTCATTGAGAAATGAACTTTTGGATCCCCTGACCCGAGAATAGGCCCATATACAGTAGAAGTATCCTCCTGGCCCGCTGAGTTAAAAACGATATCGTAAATTTAAAGTAAAATTATTCGATTCTAAGCTTATAAAGTCTTGAAGGTTGTAACTATTTACTATTGCTGTTGTTCAGGCTTAAGAAAGTTGTAACTATATATTTCTTGTTGGTGTTGTTATTATATTTATAAGATTAAATTATCAAAATAACATGCTAGTAACAATCTTACTAACTGTTTAATGGTTTTATTTAATGGACTTATTAAATTTTCTCAGTTAAGTAGAATATCAATCCCAAAAAAAGATAAGAATTCGACTCCATTTACTTCATACTTAGGATATACTTACCACTCAGGGTTAAACAATGCGGAATCGCGGAGCATGCGCCTGATAAATATAATTCATGTTTGACGTCGGTTGAAATGGGCATTTAAAGTTGCTGGGCTGGAAGATAAACGAATTCCTAAAAACCTTATTAGCGTTGAAGGTAAACGTCCGAGGAGTAGAGCGAGACGAAGGTGTCAGGATTGACCTGGTGGATTTGTTTTTTGACAGGGTCCAGTGCGGAGAGGTGGGGGAGGTATACCTACACACACACACACACACACACACACACATATATATATATATATATATATATATATATATATATATATATATATATATATATATATATATATATATATATATTTGCAGTAATTGTGTATATATAAATGCAGGCTGTTGCTTTTTCACCAATTTCATTTATTTAGTTGCAAAAGCCATCCTCAGGCATCTTAAAAACGTTTATTGGTGAAATAGCAACAGCCTGCATTTATTTTTATATATAAAAGTATTCACCTTAAATCAACAAATATATATACATGCATATACGTATATGCAACGATTGTTGATGATTTCGGAGTCGAATGTTCGGGTTCACTAAGTCTTATATTAGTAAGTTAAATTATTAAATAAAATTAGATGACTATTAACATACATCTATATTTTCATTACTCTCCTTAGTTCTTTTTAGGGCTCTCCTTAGTCCACGTTGCAGTCCTGAATAAATCCTAGGTTGAGAGTTGAAATAAAAAAAAAAAAAAAAAAAAAAGCTTTATCGTAATTTAATATTTAAACCTGACCGATTTCCAAAAAAAAAAATAACTCCATATTAAACTACTTTAATAAGTTTAATATGGTAGTAATTTAGGTAATAATTATTAAAACCTTCCATAAATTCTATAAGTGAAAGTGCTAAGTCTTTGCATTTCCTCAATATACACAACATAAAACTCATTAAGGAAAGAAAAAAACAATATTTTAGTAACAAAAAAAAAAAACACTTCCCCATTACCGGCTTAGAAGCACAGCGGCTTAAAAGGCCTACTGGGAGCCGTCCAAAAATAACCGATCGTTAAAAAACTTTTACTGTAATGTATCAACTTAACAAGGTGATTACGCGATGATATTTAAAAAATAAATGCTGCAAACTGGATAGTAAGTCCAACACTTAATAGTACCTAATGACAGCTGATTCGTAAATATATTTCAAATACTTCATATGCAAATTATTTCATTGGCTGTCAATTTTAGATACGAATGGAATGAGAGGGAAATCATTATTAGTAAAGGGGGAAAACGTAATTGTTTGATTAATTACGTCTGATTAAAGTTTCCCTTTAATTTATTCTTGCAAAGGATTAGCTATTTTAAATGAAATAGTGTTTTCATAATTAAAATCGTGGCAGTGAAAATTCAATAAAAATTCAATAAAAAATAATTGCTGCTTATACTATTCTTTAATAATTAGATTGACCTATAAAATCGAAAGCGAGCACAATTAAAAAAAAAAATTATATTTTAGAGGTAATGTGTTCTAATGATAATCCAAAAATAATTTTTGTATTTTTTTTTTAATTTTAGCTCTCATTAACTAATTAATAATTACTAAAATAGGATTACTACTATTCATGTTTTACAGATGGTATACTAAAAAACTTACATTTCATGAGATACAGGATACTTACAAGGGAAAGCTACGGAAGTGGCATCACCGATTTCAATGAAATTTTTTTTGGCGATACTAGGGCGGAAAATATTAGACACGTTTCCGAGGGTTCTTTCCAATGCACCATAGGCGTAGAGAAAAAACTTTTTTTAGTATAATTTCAACGATTTTTTATATTATTGTTTCCGCCTATGCTCTGCATGAATTTCAAGGTTCTCATATACCAATCGATTTTTTTTTTTGTGTAAAATAAGAAAATAATATCGTAGATGTATTAAATGATCTTAAATGTACAAAAAAATTGCAAAAGATGCTTCCTGTAAAGTAGGCAAAAAAAAAAGATTTGGGAAAAAAGCAAGTCAGATTCGCTTTTAGCGTTCTTTAAAATCCTTAAATCGAATTTTGATAGAAATGAAAAAAAAAAATTTTACTTGATTTTTTTGGAAATGATTAAATTCATAAAATTATCTATTTACTATCGCGCAACTCCACCGATCCTTACGAAACTTGGGAGTGGTTCAGGGACCTATACTATAAATTAAACGAAATAGAACTAATCCGATATCCGTAAACAAATCAGAGCTGGAGATATAAAATGAAACGTTTGAAGATTATTTAATTAGTTTACATTACTTTTTCTCCCTTACAAAGCCATTAAATCTAAAAGTTATTGATATGCGATAAACATCAGAAATTCAGCTTTCCAACGGTTGAACTAGGTTGTTATAAAAATCATTATGCATCAGCATAGCTATATTTCAGATTACATATATTAAATATAATTGAATACTACTCTTCAAAGTAAAGCCCATTGTTTTCAACTACGTTCACCCGTCTTTCTGCCAGTAATTAGATATGATGCCGGTACCATTCCTTTGGTTTTGATGCAAAGAACTCTTCACATCCAATTTTTACGTCCTCGTAATTCTCAAAGATCCTACCTTTTAAAAAATGAGCCATTGATCTAAATAAACCATAATCTGGTGGTCCAACATCTGGGCTATACGCAGGATGAGGTAAAACGTTTCGAAAATTTTTCCTTGGTCAAACGAGAACGATGTGCACGGGCATTGTGTTGCAAAATGGCTTGGTTCATGTCGAAAAAGCGGGATACTTTGCACTCTAAACTGCCAAAACTCTGTCGAGGTATTCACAGTAAAGGTTAGAGTCACTAATACGGCCGACAAATTCTGGTTCACACATTCAAACAGGTCATCATCAACGACCGACGTGTGACCTGATTTGGGTTGTGCAGCAGTATTTCGATGGATTATTGACTCTCCTATGGCACAATTTCTTCAGCAGCTGCCTTTGCGCTTGAACCTTTTTTCCAGTAATGCCTCAAAAGACCGTGAATCAAGATTATTTCTTCTGACATTGCACGTACATTTTAAAAATGTAAGTGGCCCTATGAAGCCAGCTCAAGTCACTAGGAATTAAAGGATCAGTCAAAGTAAACATTGACATAAATAGTAGGAACAAAAGCGTTCTTATAGGATAATTATGAGAGTTGTAATTAAGGGTTGTGTTCATACACCATGGCTTTTGTAACAACCTAGTAGTAACGTTGAATTTGGATAAAATCCTGAGGAGTTATGAATATTTATGTGAACGTCGGACATCGGTAGGGAAAAAAACCCTCCAGAAAAATCAAGTCAAACATTTCTATCATTTGTAACTCTTATTTAAGAGTTTAAGCGAATCTGAGTTACTTTTTCCCAAAATGTTTTTTGTTGGCCTACTTTACAGGAAGCTTCTTTCGGTTTTTGTAATTTTTTGTTATTTAATCTTATTTAATACAATGAATAATGATTCATAATGGTTTTTTTATTGATTCATAGTCTAATAATTACAAAATTTAAGTCGGTGACTTTCCATAAGCCAGTTAGAACTGACTGTTGAATCCATATGTAAGATTGGGTAATGAAGCCAACACAAGAACCACAGGACTGACGTAATATCGAGAGTAGCAGGTAGAGAGAGGGTTGGAGAGGGAGGAAGAGGGGGTTCAGGTAGATAACCATAGCCCTCTCCAGCACTTGATTGTATATCATCATAATCATGACATATTATTGCTTCCAGGTTCAATCACCTTGGGACGGTACGTTAGCGAAAATATGAACAACAGCCATTATAATGGCATTGCGGGCTTTCAGGTTTGAAAAAATCAATGGATTTTTTTTTTTATATATTTCTATGTTGAATTAAAAAATATATAATTTAAAAACATATTGTTTATCTATAGCCCTTCCAAAAGTATGTGGCAGCCGAGGGCGAACTCACGCGGCACTAAGCTGAAACTAACATTATTTTTTTCCTCACCCCCAGATTTTATTTACAAAGTATGTATTTACTAATGTATACATATATTACGAGATTACAATATCATATTTTAATATATGTATATAAATGTTTACATTTCGCAAATAAAATTGGAAGGTAAAAGTTCGAAGCTTGAGTTCGCCCTTCGGTAGCCATATTCTTGTGGGCGAGCTAAAATTCAAAACAGCGTAAAACCTTCCTGTTTTACCCTAGATCAAGAAACATTTCGTTGTTACAAAGTATTTAACCAATCACCCTTCCATTCGTGGACTGCAGCAGTTTTTTTTTTATTTAAGGTTTTTTAATCTAGGCGGAAGCTAGATGAGAATCTACTAACAGCAATTAATCCAAAGCAGTATATTAGTTTTAAGGAAAACGAATAAAAATTATACGTTGATAGTTGCAACTATTTTCGGTTTAAATAATAATTAATTAATCATGACAAAGCTTTTTAAAACAACTATTTGCTGAACATTCGATTTCGTAAACTACTCCTCTTGAGCCATTGCAAGGGGGACATTTTGCAAAAATAAAATACTTGAAAATTTGCATTTTTCCCCCCGATTAAAGTAATCGTCATTGTAACGGCGTCTTACCGTTCCTCCATTATTTTAGGAAGATCCATGAAAATATCCTTACAAGTTTCTTTACAGCTTAGATTTAGAGATTAATTTAGAAATTAGATTCTGAGATGAGGAGAGGGAATACTTTGGTGGCCCTAACGGTCAAATTTATTTAGAGACGAATGTTGGTAAAAAATAAATTTATCACTTAAATAAATCAATATACCTCTAACAGCCCTTAAAATTTAGGCAGTTAAAAGGATTGAAAAAATGAGTTTATCCTGTATAATATATAAATCGGAAAAAGAAAATTTTAACAGTATGACAAATTAAGATTAGAAAAAACCGAATTCAATTTAACTACCGAATTATTGATGGTAGCCAATCAATTGTGCTGTATATCATGAAATAAATTACAGAATGTTTGGGATTTTACGAAATTTTTTAATTTTGGTTCAGAATAATTAATTTAATTTTTGGTCTAATTTTTGACGATCGCTGCAAATATACCTTATAAATTAAACATAAATTATTTATAATTTGAATCCAAGTTTTAGGTTTGATTTTATGGTTTAACATAAGAGGAAGTGAGCCCATACTTCGAGGACAATCGTAGGAAGAGCAAGACGATTAACATTATAAACACGTCAAGAGAGAAAAAATGCGACTCCCTTGCCTTGTAAAACGCAATAAAATCATAAGAAAAGCATCATAAATATATTTTCTAATATAAGAATAGAATTGTTGCAACAAAACCATTATCATAGTAATAAAATAAAAACAAAAGGAACAAATATATAATAATAAAAACCACTAAACATTCTTCATTTCATCATCACAAACGATCTGATTCACACAATTAAAGAATGCAAATCCTAGTTAATTCAATTATTACGATGGTCTATTATTCACTATTAAAAAAAATTGGAATTATTTCACATCAATATTTTAATATCAGGATGAATAACATATGAATGATGTTTGTTTTTAAATATATTATCCAAAAAAAATAAAAAATTAATGTTGTAAATATTTCTTAGATTTCTGGGAAAGCACATATACATTTTTCAGGACGACAGTTTAAAATGTTCGAACCACAGTATAACTTAAATCAATGAAGTAAATTAATTGAAACAAATTCATTGTACTAAGAAAAATATTCAAAATGAATTGTATGGCAAATTGCGGTATGGCAAATAAAATCTACGTGCCCATATCCTTATAACTCCAAACTTTCCCTAATCCTGAAATTTTTCTTAGAGAAAAATAGATTAAATGAATAATATATAGCAACCAAATTAGACAAGAGAGAGACTTTAAAGTCAACCTCGAACTACAGTAATATTTCCTATAATGTTATAATTTAATAAGTAACTATTAACCAATATACAATTATTCAATAGTAATAAATAATAGTATGTTTATTATTAATTCATGACTCTTTTCAAGCTGTCCTACTATACTTTCATGACAGCAAATCTGACCAAACGTGTTTTGGCCGACGGGACGGAGTTAACGGTACCGATGCTTCTTCATTCTCTTCCACTTCTTAAGCTATACTCATCAAAATTATAAATGTTCAACGTCCCCAGCCAATGATTTTGACCTTAATTTTTTATTATGGCCATGACAAACATTTTCTTGGAACATGTAGAAAGTTCGAAACAAGTTGATGATAAATTAGGAACTTAAGTCAGAAACGAGTTATAAATAAGAACTAGCGATTTGTGCTAAGCTTTTAGCTTAAACGATCCATCCAACATAAAAAATTGATAAACTTGAAACAGGGCTTTAATGACTTCAGTTCAAAATTCAAAGCCTAGTCATAGTATATTTTTCTTCTTCAGACAAGAAAAAAAATAGATAAGTACAATTATTGTATAGAACTTACTATAGCTATCGTGTACAACGAAACGAATTTTCAAAAGCTATAACTGGAGACCGGATTTATGTGCAGAAAAAACTCAAAATGTGCAAAACCAAGTAGTAAGAACCTAAAATTATGTACATAGCATTTAAATTTATAAAAAAAAAAAAAAAAAAATCTTTTGATGCCATATGCGAACAGTGGAACCGTGCGCCCCCCTGGACATTTATAGACCTAGCTTATCGGTATTTCGGTAAAACAATGCAACAATATAAAAAGCACAGATTAAAAAGTATAACAGAGTATATTATAAGACTGATCCAAAATCTAAATATTTCTGGAATATATTAGATACATTTTTTCTTAGTATATGTGATATATAGATAGAGTTTTTGGAGGTTAGCTCCTTTGGTTAAATACTGATTTGAGTTATTGTATGCAATGTTAAATGTGTTAATAAAATAAACAGTGTTGCATTATTATTTGTCCTGATATTACTTAAGCACTGGTGACTAATATAATACGATAATAAAACAATAAAGTTAACAAATTAAAGAGTGTAATGTAAGATAATGATTTTGTCTGACCACAAAAACAGATAAAAAGTTATTAGCCCGATCCATATCAAGACGAGACTCAAAAACAAGATTCAAAAATCAGTAGAACAAGTGACGTACGCATGATGGTGTAAAATATTTGGAGGTGGAAAACAATAAATCTCGTAGAGTAGTTTGAAAACAGCTGTGTTAGAGGAGGGACGAATGTGGGTAAGCAGTGTTTGTAAGAGGGAAGTGACGGTGCAGCGCCAGTGGGCTGGTTCGGGTTTTGTTTACTTTACTACTGCCAGTTACATTTTAAAGATGATCCCTAAATTCCTTCAAACGAAAAGCATTCCCTATGATGAAAAAAAGGATAATTATGAATGGTGCCACGTTATATATAGATTTTATAGTTTTTCCACATTGAATCTGACCCTGAAAAAATAATTTGAGCAGAGAGTTCAGGAAAATTAAGGGGTTTTCGGCAGCCGTTTTAGATGACTCATTTCGGATACACGGAAGACTATTTCTTGTACCTGACATGGACAGCGGACCACACACAGGGTTAAACTTTTTCTCCAGTTTCGGTGGGCTGAGTATACAAAACCGATATCCTAGGCATCTGAACCTAGTGTAAGATTTTGAGACTCCGTCCAAAGACATTTCAATTGGTACTAAGATATTTATCCTCAAATTATATACAATTCTATTAATCCTTAATTCTGTTACACTTTCTGGACATGATGCAAGCTTTCCATATTTTGCTAGAAAAATAAAAGAAAACACAATTTGTATAGAACTGTGTATTATCCATTCCACGCACAGAATCATTTACACACAATTAATAAATCATAAGTGGGATTTCTTTTTTTTTTTTCTTTCTTTTTTTTTTTCTTTTTAAGCCAAAATCAAATCTTGTATCCTATTAAAATCTCCCTTTCAAATTTAGGGAAATTTTGATTTCTTGGCGAAGTGAATTTTATCCAGAATACTATTTAAAGTGTCGAAAATATGTAAACTAAGCAGTTTTTAGTTGTTAGAGCTTCAAATATGAAAATTAAAATAGCCAATTAGGATGCTGATAAGAACACCAGCTAAAATCTAAATTTTTACAACTTTTGTTTTGTTTTTTCAAGCAAGAGACATCTTGGTTAGGAGAACCTTCACATTTGATAAATTGTTTTTAATCGTATTTTTCGCGAAAATAATACTTTTCCAATGTCATCGGAGGGGACATGGGGGTATATTTTATATCCGTTTGATAACCCATATATATATATATATATATATATATATATATATATATATATATATATATATATGTTGTTATAACTAGGTTGTTACAAAAGTCCTTGTGCATAAACACAAAGCTTAATTCCAACTCTCATAATTAAAACCATAAGAATGTTTTTGTTCCTACTATTTACGTCAATATATACTTTGACTAATCCTTTAATTCCATGTGACTTGAGTTGGCTTTATAGGGTCATTTACATTTTTAAAACACACGTGCAATGTCAGAAGAAAAAATAGTTATTCGCGATAATTTGAGACATTACTGGAAAAAAGGTTTAAGCGCAAAGGCAGCTGCCGACAAAATTTGTGCCATAGTGAGTCAATTATCCATCGAAATATTGCCGCTCAACCCAGATCGATCGTCTATCGGTCGTTGATACAAGACATTCTTCTTTAATGTCATATATGCAACTACTCTTGATTTATCAGCCGTAGTAGGGACTCGAACCTTTACTGTGAACAGCTATACAGGGTTTATGCAGTTTTGAGCGCAAAGCATCCCGCTTAGGTCAACAGGAAACAAGCCATTTTGCAACACGAAAATGCCCCTGCACATCGTTCACAAGAAAGAATTATCGGAACTGCGAGGAGAAAAAGTTTTGCCTCATCCTGCGTATAGCCCAGATACTGCACCATCAGGTTATGGTTTATTTAGATCAATGGCTCATTTTTTAAAAGGTCGGATCTTTGATAATTACGAGGACGTAAAAATTGGATGTGAAGAGTTCTTTGCCTCAAAAACCAAAGGAGTGGTACCGGTATCAAATCCAATAACTGCCAGAAAGATGGATGAAAACATTGGACTTTACTTTGAGCAGTAGTATTCAATAATGTATAAAATATGGTACCTGAAATAAAGTTATACTAATGCATAAGGACTTTTGTAACAGCCTTGTTTTTTTTATTACACATATATATATATATATATATATATATATATATATATATATATATATATATATATATATATATATATAAAAGTTAAGTTGGGACTTACATTAGTATAGCCACTAATTCTAAACTAGCATTGTAAACATTGTAAATAGTATATATAGAGGATTAGAATCTGAATAAAGTTAGTGTTTAACCAGCCTTCGAGTGAGTACTTTATCTCCCCATTTCCTCTTTTTTTTTATTTTTCGCGTGTTGAAGCTCTTAAGTTATATATATATATATATATATATATATATATATATATATATATATTGTTTTTTAGACAGAACATTGTCATAAAAGTGAATGTATATTTTAGCCACTATTGCATCATTTTGCGTTATAAGATTTTGCGCACTTCTAATTTCACTTTGAATTGAGTTGGTGTTAAAGAAGTGCATATTAGTGGTCTCAATTTGTTTCTCCTATCTCCGCCATTTTGATATTTTCAATTTTTTATTCAGTTCCTTTTATTGACGGAGCTCTGCTGCTTAAGTTTTTTTTTTCTCTATGTAACAATGTGATATTAAACAAAAAAGAGAAATAATTACTATCCTATCTCTCTGTTATGACTAACATCATTTAACTATTTCGGATACAGGAAGTTCTACATAAAGCAATCTATCTTGAAAGAATGAGAGGTTTTTCCGGTACCTAACTATGATTATAAATCTCAATGTACACTGTTCCATATTGTATCAAGGACGGAGATAACCAGATTGCTCTACTCAGATAACAATTATAATAATTTTGAATGTCCTAGCTATGAAATTAATTATTTATGAAGATGTTCACTGATAAAAATAGCATGCAAAATTCAGGCAAATGTATAACAAGTACTAAATAATAGTTCGATGTATGTATTTATCTACAGTGAATTCCTTCGAATAAAGTATTCATTGAGGAAAGTGCTTCAATAAACTGTTTTCCAAGGTAATGAAAGGGTTGAATAATTAATGGTATTTAAAATGTACAAAGAATAATAAGGACAACCTTCCTACTACAAAATAGAATATACAGAATTTAGAGAAGTTCCATGATTTGATAATGCTGATGGTAATGAATTGATAAATGGCATACCGAATCCTAAAGAATCTGATGATGATCTAAAAGCAAAGAAGAAAGTATGGCTGTTTTCATTAATAAAATAAAGCTATTCGTTAATGGTAATATTAATCATCAAACCTTATACAGAACTGTACGTTTTATACTGCCAGAACTCAACCTTCCCGGCTGCATGAGGTTATAGTGTTTACAAAAATACTATATTATTTTTAATGTTCACCATTCTGAGTTATTGCATTATCACATCTGTTTAATGTTATAACTTACTTTTGTATTATAAACAAAAAGCACTGTCTGTGTCGAAACTGTAATCGAAAAAAGTGTTTAAAAATGTTTTAAATGAAAAGAAATAAAAAGGTTGGGTACTGTTTGATTTACTTATGTGTTTTTGACCTTATCTGAAATATAATGAAAAAATTAATTACAATAAATATAAGTGATTAAATATTACAAAATTAGATACATATTGTTTAATGGTCTTCTAAAATCAGCCAACTCCATAAAGTGCTCAGCTGTCAGATGCATGTAAATTTATTATTTTTCTCGAAACATTTTTACTACGATGTATAGACAGGTACCTAAATGGCAGTAGGTATGTTCAAAAAATATTATTATATCGTAATATCGATATTAAAATTTGAGTATCGAAAATCGTAATTTTTTCCAAAAGAAAAAAAAAAATCTTTTTCAATTTATTTGTTTATAAAATAATAAACAATGAAGGGTTCGACAAAGAAAGAACCTAAAAAACATGTTTTGTGGTGTGTTCAAGTCAGCCATTTTCTTAACAGACCCTGGTTACAGAAATATATATATATATATATATATATATATATATATATATATATATATATATATATATATATATATATATTATCGAGAGTTTTAAAATATATCGAAATAGTGGTTCGATAGATCAATGAATAATATCGTTTATTCGGGCCTCGATATTTTTAATCTTTGAAAGCAGAAGAAAAAGAAGGTTTTTACAATGAATTGAACGTTATAGTAATATAAATTAACAAGTCTTATATGTGTTCTAGATAGCAACTATTAAATATTAAAAAATGGCTAATCACAAAAAAATTATTAATTTATTAACATTTGTCAATAAAAAAAATACTATATACTAGGAACTAGAGAAAAGATTAATTAAATTGTTTAAACATAAATAAATAAAAATAATAGAAGAAAATCAGTATTTAACGAATTACTAAAAACCTATCAAAGTACATGTTAACATTTATTATTAAAAAGACTTATTACTAAGAACCAGAGAGGAATGAATTAAATTCCTTAATATAAAAAAATGTAAAAGAAGAAGAAAAATCGAATTAATAATGACTGAAACCTAACAACCTTAAACACGTTTTTTATTTTTTGTTTATTCAATTCTTTTTTGGAAAAAAATATCGGTTTCCGATGCTCAAATCGATATTACGTTACGCCAAATTAAAACAATCTGACAAAAATACCGATATTATTTCAATATCCCTAAAACTCCCTTATTTTTAAAGGAGACCAAAAAAAATCGGTATATTCGATATCTATCGATAAAATAAATATTATATACAATTTTTTTTCGATATTCACATCCCTAAATGGCAGTGACAAAAATATAAAAGAAAACACAACACAGCTGATGCATTGATAATGAAAAATTTTCACATGACCTTTATCAGGCAGTTGAGAAAAACTTAAAATAAAAGACTTAGCTGATTTTATAATTCAACGCTTCACTTCTAGCAGTATGGAAAAACATTTGTCACCATTATAATTGTATAATTCTACGGCGGCTTTATATTTTAATTAATTCAGAATCGAAGATTATGTTGTTTTTATCGGAAACTCATATCGATCTCATTCGAGAATTACAACCTATTACATGTAGAAAAAAGCAAGAACCAATTCACGAACCCAGTGATTTCCAAAATTGACTTGAAACCGGAGGAAAAAAAAAACAACCTGTATTTCGCAACTAATCGACCAATTAAAACCTTTTTTTTTTTTTTTTATTGGGGAAGGAGTAGAACAAAACCGAGGCTACTGTTACGGAGAGCAGTTTTAGCCGTAGGTCGTTGCGTTGGGGGCGATATTGATAAAAAGCAGGCCCAGATGATTTAAGCGACCAAAAAGAAAAAAGGATTCAAAAAAAAAAAAAAAGAAGGAAAGAAAAAGAAGAAGAAAGACGAGTGGGGTGGGGACGTGCCCCCAAACCTAGATTTCACCTCGGGCCGGACCGGTTCCCCAGCCCCGGTCCGGTTCTGTCTTAGTCCTATTACAGCCTTTGCGTCAGCTGTATCTTCTCTCTGATTAATTATTCGAATATAGTATTAGGCTTTTACCGAAACTATACGAGTCTATGGAGTTTATGCGTTTAAAAATCATACAAGATACATAATATTTCTTACTAAACTGATCAAAAGAAAAAATATATAACAATAAAAACTAATTACTAATTATTGAGAACAAAATTTTATGAACTTGAGCATCCGGTTAAAAATATTCAATTATAAAAGTATTTTAAGACCCGCACTTCTGTATGTAGAACCACTACTTAAAGAATATTTCTCCGAACCTAGTGAAGAAGTTACAATTATTTTAGAATATATATTGCCATAGATAGTATTAATGCATCTCTGCATTAAGAAATAAGTGATGAAATTCATAAAAGGTTTGAAACACAAAGGATTATTCCTTGTATGATTTTCACTGTTATTATAATTTAATTTGTCCCAAAATTATTAATTTTTTTAAATATTTAAATAAAAAAATTCATAGTCTTTAGTGTTTTGAGAGCCGAAACGTCGGTATAAAGAGAATAAAGAGTTGGTGAAGCTAATTTAGACTTTATGAATTAATCCTATAACATTGTCATTTTTATTTTTATAAATGCTGAATGCAAATAGTTTATAATTCTTTTAAATTTCATCGTTTTTCGACATAGATCGCATAGGATTTTAGACGTAAATCATAGGTCTAATTGCACTTGTACTTTATCATTAAATAGGGTCCTGATCTAAGATATAAATAATAAGTTAAAACAATCAACTTGGACCGACGCAAAGCTGTAAAAACATGAAAAAACAAAACAAACCTAAATGCCGATTCAAATATACGCCATAATTTTTGAATAGTTCACGTTTTTGCTTAGCTCAAACTAGTAGCAAACAAAAATCATACTCTGAAGTGTGGAATTTGATGTCAAAATTCTGAGTCACTTCATTTCTACTAATTTATCTATGAATATGCTATGAAACTGTTGGAACATCTATTTGACATATATCACACTTGTGGGTGATTTATATGTACTTTTTGTACTTTTTTAGAATTATTTAAATAGCCTTCTTGAAAATTGTGAATCTTTTGAGCGCGGCCGAGCACAGTGTTACTAACTTGTTTTTCTTAACCTATTAGGCTTCTATTTACGTAAGTAAATAGCATCCATCTGCGAAAATATGCGAACTTTTTTAATATTTTTATTGGAATTCGTAAAAGTATTTATTGTTCCGACTGAACGTGTCCAGAAAGGGATCTCGGTGGAAAGTTTTGGAGAAGTTCTAAAAATTTGCTCATTTATGTTTAGTAGGCTGCTGATTACGAATTTCAACTTTTCCAACTTAAATGTTTTCTGAAAGTATCCAAAAAATGTAAAAACGTATTTTTTTTTTTTTTTTTTTTTGCTCATTACTTGAAATCATTAATTTGAATGACTTCTAATATTCATTTCACATCAAATTAAACATGAGTAAAGAAAGTACAATTTTGATTTTTAATTTTGTTTTTGTATGGCCTCTCTGTTTTGAAACGAGAGTCGTATAGTAAGTAATTTAGCCAAAAACGGAAAGATTTGAAGAAGTTCTAAAAATCGAATTATTATCTGCATGGTAAGACTATTTAAGCCACTATTTAACCTATTGGGATATTCACGGAAAAAAACATGAAGCCAGGAAAAATAATATCGAGAATATTTTAACAGGGCATTCCCGAAATTTCGGTAGGGTCGCTACAAATAAGGATGTTGAATTATATCTTGAAATGTTTAACTTCTGTTGAATCGAGGTTTGCTGCATTCGATTCAGCCTCAAAAAATACATTAAAACAAACCTCTTATCATGTTATTCATCATGCTAGTTTTTTTTTCTCAAAATGGTCAGTTTTTGATGTGTGACGGATCCACAGTCATTTTCTATTTTCGCTGAATCGTTTATTTCCTTTGCACGTATATCGGTCATATTACGTTTAATTAAATGTATTAATCAATTAACCTATCTATCTATGCACTTTTAAAACGAACGCACTAACAGTGCTTATAAGAGTACTCAAAATTTATTAAATTACGTTATTAAATAGCAGCGTTCATTAACAGGAAGCATTTGATGTACTTATTTCTTGAGCAGTGACAAACCATGATTTTTTAAACCAACTAAATTTTAGGAAATCAAAACTGACACCTTAGCAGCAGCACGACCAGAAACTATTGCTACATCACAAGAGAAGTGGGCCATCGAAAAATACTAGTTACAACTTTTAAAGTTTTTAAATATTAATTATCTAATAAGTTATTTCAGGCTCATGTCTTGAAAAACAAAATAAAAATAAGGAAACTGATTCGTAATATGCTTCCTTTAAATGCAAGGAAGATTACCGATGGCCGTGACTTGTAATAAACATTCCACAATTATAAGCAAGTTCGAACTTACAAAAACAGAAGCTAGTTACACGTGGAGCCAATTATGTTGTCAGTTATCAACAGTAAATAGGCAAGCTACGACCTCGTTCCTTTTACTAAATAAAACTTTTATTTGAACTTTAAGAAATATCAGGTCATCCCATAAGTAATGTCGGTTTTTAAAAATCTGTCTATTTATGTTGATATTATTAACCCCTCCTTTACAATTGAATTGGTATTATATATTTTGTTTATTATAGCATTACGTACTCTTCTATTTATCATGTCTTTGTTAGGAAAGTCAGTTAGTTTGTGTTGAAATTTCACGACTTAAGCCTCCCTAATTTGCAACAACGGGTGAACTTACATTTCTCTCCTACCCCGTTTAGATCAAGAACCTTATCTAAACAGGATAGTAACTGGATCTGAAAAGTGGGTTTCCTATCGCAATCTTACGACGGTCGCGACAGTAGTTAAGTCCTGGAAAAACAACGAGAACAGGAGCGAGAGAAGGACTTCATCTGTAAAAAGTAATGATGTCTATTTCGTGGGATATTTTTATTTTTTTTTATTTTCCACCCTACCCTGCCTAGAAGGCAATACGGGTGTTTGCAGGAGTGTGATGTTATGCATTTCTGCTTAACAACACACTGCTGCAAGTAAAACAGATTACAGTTGTAATAAGTAAAACACTTATTACTGTGCGCAGCTGTGCACACAGCCTGCTCTTGGGTACTTCAGTTTGGCCACCATCATCTACTTCCCATCCTGGGTCTTCTGTCCGGCGGCCTCTCTGGCAAGGTCCTGTCTCTCCTTCCCAAGGAAAAATGTGTTGGACCCACTATCGCCTTCCAACCACACACAAAGTTCTTGAAATGAGGATAATTCATTTCGGTCATCAGCTGAGGGAACTCGCTATCCGTCAGAACATAGAAGAGCCCTGTCTTCCTCAGTAGTTTGGCCCTCAGTGTCTCATAGGCAGTGCATGCTGTGATGATATGTTCGGCGGTTTCCGGTACACTACAACTGGGGCATAGGTATTTCGTGGGATATAGAAGAAATTTCCTTGATCTTAACCAAACTATCACTAAAGATCTCTACTGTGATCAGGTGGATCAGCAATTGAGGAAAAACGTCCCTCACTTATCAATAGATGAGGTATTTTATACAATGCGAGGTCCCATGTTGCAAAACAAACAATGCAAAAATTGAAAGACTTTAAATGGGAAAATTATCCCTCATCCACCATATTCTCCTGACTTAGCGCCTTCGGATTACCTTTTTCGCAGTCTCCAAATCTCATTAAGCCGCAGGAACATGAATTCAGTCGATAAAGTGAAAAACGAGGTGTTGGCTTTCTTTAATTCAAAACCAAAGGATTTTTTTAGAAAAAGTATACAAAATTCGGTTTCAAGATGGCAAACTGTTATAGAACAAGATGGTAAATACATTTTAGATTGAATATCTTTAATCGATGTTTTCCTATCCCTTATATCACGCAATTAAATAGGGACATAACCTATAGGATGACTTGATATATTGTTAAAGAAAAAAAGGAAAGAAAGATTCATAATTAAAGAGAAAAATAATTATATCATGGCCCCAGGATATAGGGATCATTTGAATTATACTTATCTCTAATTATGGTTCCTAATTGCCTTGGAGATTATAAGATTATTTTTTCCGGAAAAGCTTTAAGACATTATTGATTAGTTTAATTTACGCTTCCAATGAGTCAACTTGACAGGCAGTTGACTCCTCTCTTATCTACAAGATCTATGAAGATCTTCTGTATAAAATCTGACTTCTAACTTCATCCCATGGCCCACTTTCCTCTCTAATAGATACATTTCTTATGAACTAAGTAAACGTTCCTGAAACACTGGAGATGGTAGGCAGTGTCGTTCCTTAAATGTTCCTTTCTCTTTAACGTTCCTTACCCCTGCCTTAAAACCTCTTTTATGTAAAGGGATACTCCTTTAAGCTCCCTTCCTTAAAGCCTCCTTCAATGTATTGACAGTTTAGGGAGAGATAAAGGTACCTACCTAGCTACCTTAAACCCTCCTTACACTAATTAGGAATTGATAAATTATTTGCCACTTCTATAAATTTGTTTTATTGAAAACTAGTTTCGAATGTTATACATTCATCCTCAATTCTAAAAACACACAAAAAATTCAAAAATAAGCAATTCAAAATATAGTTGGTATTATTATACATATTAAATTATATAAATCAGTATTATAAAACATTTATGAATTATGAATTTAATTAAGACAAAAATCAAATACATGTTGGTACTCACCAAGGTTTAAATGGATTATATCAAACAGGAAAGATTGTACTGGTTTCTTCTCGCATTGTATTAACAATGAACGAAAGGTAGGTAGGATGTTTATAGGTAAAAACGGTTTAAAGGTCAGGGTTTTTCTAGTAATGCCGGTGAGTAATTGGTTTTTCTGTTACAGATGTGAATAAATTTAAGTCCAATCTTAAATTTATTACAATTTATTACATTTATTACAATTAGTGGACAAATAGTCCACTATTTGAGATATTTATTTGATCATTTAAGCAAAAATCTGGATTGGATTTGACGGATTTTATTATTTCAAGTGCTTCATATATATTTAATTTAAGGCTGTTTTCAACGTGATGCATTAATTTAACTCCCGAGTCTTTGATGAATTTATGATTATTTTGATTTAAATGAATTGCAAAGTTGGAATTATCTGTCTTATTATTATATGCACGTATATGTTCCTTTAATCTCTGGTTTAGCGATCTTCCAGTTTTTCCCGTGTATTTGTACAGTTTTTCCTACTTACACTCAATATAAGCTGTTTTTAGCTGATAGGAAGTGCAATTTTTTTAATTATTGTTGCAGAAAATAGGAACAAAAAAGTTTTTTTTTTAATAGATTTAATATTAAATATAATAGATCAAATTATTTTTTTAATAATGATTTGAACGAAGAAGATATATTTAATAATGTAAAATGCTATCCACAAATAACACGCAGAGGAAAAGCTATTGCGCAATTATTTATTCTAAAGCATTTTACATAAAAATCTTTTTGAACTTAAAAAAAATGATAACTTAAAGAAAAAAAAATTGTGCAAACTATCTATCTAATATATATGTATATAACTGCCAACATAATCTATAGTTTGTACATTTTTTTTTTACATAATTATCAGTCCCATCAAGTCTTCGGCAATTTTCATCATTAAAAAAATTGTTTAAGGGAAGAAAAAGGAACGCCTTTGCAATCAAATGGGCTTAAAGGAGGCCTTAATCATTAAAGGCTTCCTTTACGAATGGAAGTTCAAAAGTAGATAAAGGAATTTCTCTGTATACCAGCCTATATCTTGTAGAACAATCAAAGCATACTTTTTAAGGAAATAGTAAACAAAAAAATAAAACTCACTTCAGATTTTTTTCAGTCATATAAAACCTTAAAACCATATAAACCATATAACCCTCATAGTATTCCGTAATAAATCCAAATTAATGTCAACATTCAACAAGAATTCTTAGTTTTTGAGCCTTGCATTCACCTTTTAAAAGCAAACGAGATTACTTTGATCCATAAGTTACAGATCGAACAATGATGAAACTTACGCATGTAAATTTTTAATACCCGTCGCATATTTAGTCTTATTTAACAACAGACCACTACGCATTTCCTACCAGCAATGATATCTCGGTTTCCTACTAGATAAAAGACCCACACTGACAAACACACACCAAAGACTTAAAGAAAAGATCTTAACTGACACACAATTCTTTTTTAAAGAATAGTCTATTTCAGAGAAAGATGCTATCGATAAACAAGAGTTTATAAACAAATAGAAAGCTTCATTTTATATTTACAATTAAATGAAATGAAAAATGAATCTTTACCTTAAAGCTATGTCCAGACTGTCCAGACTTTTGATGCAACTTTTCAGGAGACATGTCGAACGGGGTATCGCCTGCGATCTCGAATCGAAAGTCGAACAATGTGGGCATAACTTAAGATCAACTGAACAGAACAATTCAAGCATCATTTATTTCTCTGTATTGATAGAACTCGAAAGATGAACATAGGATTGATATATCAAGTTGAGTTTTGAAATTTTTCACGAAATTATATCTACTGGTTGAAACAACACGTATTTGATTGTGTGAGTGTATTTTTCTCATTGAAAATACTTGCTGACAGAAGCAAGTTAATGTTCAAATCGTATTCGTTACGTTCAACTATCTTGTACTCTCAATTGATTTAACTTCCTTCCTTAGGTTAGATTGATTTTCTATAAATCTTAGCTGCAATTTACTGCAACAATAATTTTTATCATTTTTTCTCTTCTGCGATCGATGCGCCAAAAACTTTATATTGACTATCTATACAGTTACTTTATATTTACATTTATTTTAATTTAGGAATGAATGGTTGATGAAATTTGACCAGTTTTAATATAGTAATCCTGTATAAAACAAGAAAAAAGTATTACATTGTTATCACACTTTACTATTTGAAACCATTTTATTGTTATTATGAACACTGATTTACATTACATAAAACTGATATTATGAATTATTCTTGTGAAGATGAAAAAAAAAATAATAAAAACAAAAATAAATAAAAAAAAGAGAAGACGGCGACTGTATATTTTCTTTTTTCGTTGTTATCGGTCCCTGTGTCAATAGACCTCTCGTTCTAAATATCATAACCGTTTTCAATAAAAATTTAGGGGCATGTTTTTATTTTTTATATGTTTTTGGAAGAATTTTTTTATTTCATTTTGGATAGTATTTTATGGAGTAATTTTCTTCCTCTAATTTTCTGTTTTATTTAAAAACTTTTATCCTTTTATCGCATTTTTTTAATATATTTTTCGACGTTTCGCGGAATTTCCCCATCTTCAGGACAACACTCTTATGCATTATTCTCACACTCTTATAAATTATTCCCTATCATAATTTTCATGTTGTAATTTCTTACTATCCATAAAATTAATTTCGTATTGTAACGATGATATCCAAACCAGATGTGTACACTCTTTTTATTAGTTTTGTGAAATAATACTGACTAATACAAGTAAGACAAAATAAATTATATGGATATTCAGGAATGGCAAAAAGAATGGAGAGATGAAAATTATGGTATTAGAGAATAATGCATAAGAGTGTTGTCCCGAAGATGGGGAAATTCCCCGAAACGTTGAAAAATAAGTAAGAAAAAACGTGATAAAACTTTTTATACAAACAGAAAATTAACTTTAGGGACATCAGAGATAAGTCCAGAGTCATGATGAACGATAAAAATTTAGAAAAAATTAAAGTCGGCAACAATTCCTATTCCGCGGGCCTCAATTCCTGTCAAACAATTCCTGTCGACGAATATTCAAAAGAAAATAAAGCAAAAGGAATACCAAAATCATAAATAACTGAAGACTTGGTTCTGTTTAGACATACAATAAATGAAGAGGTGGAAAGTTCTCATCGCAATTATAAAAGAAAAGAAAATCCTAGATTGTGGATTGGCCAAACCAGATTCACGTACGGTTATTTTATAAAGAGGGATTCTTCTCTCAAACGTGTGTTACCTTTAATATGCGACCGAAAATCAGTCACATTCTTAAACAGTGTTAGATACATAACTATTTTGCAGGATCCACGGACGGAAACTTTCAAAAATATAATATAAAATAAAACGGAATTCCAGACAAAGAAAAAAAAATATAGATTTAAACAGTCAACACTTCTAGTTCCGAACGACGATATATCATTCGCAAAAAGAGCCAACGACAACTGATATGTTATATTGTGTGTGATATATAGTGTGCAGTGAGTGTGATGGGCGTCTTTATATTCACATTGTGAGAGAACTCTTCAGAATAAATTAATATAATTAAATACAAAACACAATACTTACGGTCGGCGCTAAAAGGGTTAAGGTCCGAGCGTCCTTAAGAAATATTACCAAAGTTTAATAACAAAAAATTGTGAGAAAAATATTTAAATCGGAGATATTAGGAAATCTTGTAATGATAATTATTTTAGTAAACTTTTTCAGCAGAACTTATTACTACAGTGATTTCAAAAATCAATAAACATTACTTAAAAATAATGTATTTTTTAAAAAATTTAAAAGAATGATTATCGCAGTTAACAGGTTGAGGAAACACAAGCACGGATGAAGGTTTTATTTTTTTATTAAACATTTAATAGAATAGGAAAATAACGAAATAATATAAACAATAAACAAAATTTTAAAAAACATAACAATAGCTTCGTTCAAAAGGATAAAAACTATCCTTGAATTTTAATGATTTGATGATTCCCTTTAACTGATTTAGTACATCAATAAAACTACTCGTAATTTATGTAAAGTAAAAAAATAATTTAATAGCCTTCCTCATTATTTATTTAAAAGCCTATAAAATAAGTCTGATTAGAGAAAAATTAGCAACTGAAAACTCCCAGTTGGTACAGAGCAGGATGCTGCGAGATCTCATTTCCTCATCAGCTGGCCCTCGGCAGAAAAAACACAAGAGGCCGTACAAAACAAAAAGCGGACCAGCTGCCCGCACCATCAAAAGCGAACATAGAAAGTTGCATGCTGCTTTATTGGCCAAGTGGAGGCAGGAATAGGGGACTTCGAGGGCCAACTTATATTGCCATGAATATTACGGAATTGAAATCTATAAGAAAGAAACAGAGAATGAAGAGCATTTTAGTATACTTCAAAAGAACCAAGTACGAACAGAAGGGACATACTAGAGCCCAACCAATATATAAGGTATATATATAAAACCACGCATTTTCATATTGTTCTAAACGAATTCTTAACAGCAAAATATCCTTAAGAAACTTGTGTATGATATAGTTACAATATTATTTAAAAGGTATAATAGGGATAATTCTATAATGCAAGTATTAATTTTTTTTTTTTAATTCCTTTTTGAAGTTTTTAATATCGATTGTAAAATATTGCTTATGACCGGTGAAATGGCAATAATGCAGTTTTATTAGGTTCAATGAACCAGAAACCTGCTATTAAGTTCATGCTGCAACAGGCTACCAAACCATGAACTTCAATAAGTTTTTATTTAAAATATTCAACGTAATATTTTCTATTCATTGTTGAAGAGCTATTTGTAGAAACAAATATTGAAAAAAAAATATTAACTTTTAAATCATTAAAATATTTTTTACATTGAGATAATGACAGGATATATATATATATATATATATATATATATATATATATATATATATATATATATATATATATATCCAAATCTTTTAAAATAGTCAGATTTGTATGAAAAACCTTTTAAGGGTTATTAATTACTATAAAATAAATACTATCGTTAGATATATTTTATATATACATATATATATATATATATATATATATATATATATATATATATATATAATTTTTTTTCTGTTGGCACTGTAGAATATGTAGATATTTGGCCGCGCCATGTGGCCTTCTTACAGCCCGGAGGGGTCACCCAACCTCACGTAGCTACGAACCATGGTTTCCATGGCGCATGGCGAGAGGGAGAGAGGGATAGAGGGATAGAGGGAGAGAGGGAGAGAGGGAGAGAGGGTGAGAGGGAGAGAGGGAGAGAGGGCGAGAGGGAGGGAGAGAGGGAGGGAGGGAGGGAGAGAGGGAGAGAGAGTGAGAGAGGGGGGGGAGGGAGAGAGAGAGAGAGAGAGAGAGAGAGAGAGAGAGAGAGAGAGAGAGAGAGAGAGAGAGAGAGAGAGAGAGAGAGAGAGAGAGAGAGAGAGAGAGAGAGAGAGAGAGAGAGAGAGAGAGGGAGAGGGAGAGAGAGAGGTGGTGGAGTGGAGGGGGTCCAGGTCCTTGATTGGAATATCGTATTTGCATAATTCAGTCCATGTTTTTTCTAATATAAATATCGTAAATAAGCTAAAAATGTCGTAAAGTGTGCAATAGTTGTAATATAAAGATTGCCGACTATCCACAGAAAGCAATACTGTTAATAGAAGTTGCTACTAGAACATTTTAAAGATAGTTTTTCACATACTTATGGAGCAAAGCTCAAGAGGGATCTTTGGGAGGTAGGGAAAATCTCGGAAGACAAAAGGACTGTTGAAAAAATTAAAAAACCTTTTAACAAAAAACATAGGTAATAAATAAAATTCGAAATAAAAGAACAAATAGAAAAACAATACCGTTTTATTTAACATTTAATTTCAATAGAAAAATTGCTTTAATTTAAAATAAATCACCTGCAGAATGTTTATTTAAAGAAATAACATTTTATAATAAGAAAACCTTTAAGACACAATTCCATAAGTATTTTCCACATTTAATTGAGGACTTTAATAATGCCAACATTTTTAATATAGAACTAGTATATAAAAGTCCTTACGTTAAAGTTCTTAAAGAACTTTTATTATAAAAGTTCTTACGATAAAGCTCTCAGTGAACTTTTACCATATAAGTTCTGATCAAAAAGTTCTTGTAAGGGCTTATAGTAAAAGTTTCAACGTAAGAGTTCTTTCATGAACTGTTTCAAAAAAGTTTAATTTAGAACAAGAACTTCTTCAAAATAAAAGTGTACAATTATTTTGTAGTCCTGCATTTTATTCTTCTGTAAAACTTTGAAAATTTTTCTTAAGACAGTTTACCTCTGAGGTACTGCATTATCAATATATTTTTCAAAGCATGGCAGTAACTTATTAAATAATCTGCACTACTAGGCTCCATTATGGCGCATGGACAATCGCCGCACTTCCTGGCCTACTTTTTAATAAGAGTTTCTTGCCCGTAAGAGGGACAGCTCTTTCCCACAAATCCTCCCGCAGAGATCCCTCAGAGGTAGATGATTTACTACCGGGGAGACGAACCGGTATTGGAAGAGAGAACTGATCCTAATCTAAAAATCCGGTTCTATTCCCGTCGGCCAAACGTCATCCACCATTGATACAAACCATTCCCGATGTCAAAATACGCTTCGCCACACTTCATTAGTTGGTTAGAGTTGATATGATGTATTTTTAAAACTCCTTCTGTGTAGCCTCACCCACCGAGACCACACTCCCTAGCTCACTTTCTAACACAGCCTTGGCCGAGAACCAAAACGTTAACTGGGAAATAAAGTCAGCGTTGTAATTGCACGCGATCCAAGTGCAATCAAGTTGCTAATCAATTCCAGAGCCTTAATTGAAGTTAGTCATTAAAATGCAATAAATTTGATTGAAGACACTACGAAAGGTATTTTATGAACAAGCAGGAGGTTAGCCTGCATTGATCTTTTAAGAAAATCATCCCCTAGAAAATAATTACTAAAAAACCCGTTTTTAGTAATACCAATCGTCTAGGTTTGGATTTTTGGATTGATGCTTTAAACAACACATTAGATAGATTGGATTTGATTAGGGATTGATTGAGGATCAAAATGGATTAAGGTTATCATGGATTTATAATAAAAATATCGATCATTTGCAAGAAAAATGAACTAACTTAAAATTATAAGTTCGAGGGAAAACAACTTTTAAGTTTTCGTCTCCTTGTAAAGGAAGATTTGATTTTTAATAATTTTGAAGTATCATGTCTAAACATGTAAATTTAAATACTTAACTATGATACAATTCGACTACAGGTAAAACTCTTTCATGGTTACAATAAATTGTTTTTAGTCAGGACATTTCAATGAAAATTGTTCTCCGTCGATCTAATTTGAAGTTAAATATATGACGCTATGGAAGTAAAGAGGACTTCATAAGAGCACCCAGTTTTTGCAGATAACTTGAGAATGCGATGTTTTGAGTTAGGACAGTCTACTAGCAAAGATGCGATATGTATATCTATTTCGGACCAAGTGGGAAGCATACGAAATATTAAGATGTTTCCAGAAAAACTAATATGTATCATATAATCATGAAATATTTTTATACTTTCATAACATCAAGAAACGTTATTACAGAAACCTATAACATTTTAAAAGAAGCTTGAACGTAGAGTGGTTTCTATTTCCATTTTCATGAATTCTTGATTGCGAATGGAAATTGAACCTATTCTCTGTCGAAGCTGATGGTAAAATATAACGGATTCCTGTAAACAAACAATCCATTAAGATCACCTCGTCAAATGACAAGAGCAAACGCAAATAAAGCTCAATCATAAATTTCTACATTCATGGATAATCTCATCAGCTGTTAAAATATTAATTTCTACCTTTTTCTACAACTGAAAAGGATATGTTTTATAAAGCGGAAATCTTCACGTTATAATCTTGTTTTTCTTGATCTTCTCCACAATAAGACAACTCTTACAGTTTCGTAACAATTCATTATTTAAGCAATAAAATTACGATTATGTTCGTATGAAACACATTTGTTAATTCCTAGTTAAAATAATAATAATAAAATCATAAATCTTTTAATATTTAGTACCTATCGATGAGAATCACATGTGAGGAAGATAATATCAAACTGGTCCTGATAGAGTTCTTGAACTTTCCTTGAACTTCTAGGTCGGCCGACCACCACCTCCTACATATTTAATTACATTAACCTCTTTTCATCCTAATATCTAGAAATATTTTCTCAGGGCTATTAGCTACTTGAATTAATATTAAAATAATCAAATCGTCAGGGGAAATAGACCAAAAATAATTAATTCTTGTAAACACGCAAAGAAAAAGAAATTAGTTTCAACTACTCCTACTCTATTATTCCCCTATATTCTACCGAATTCCCCAGTCCAAATATTTTCCAAATTTAACAGTTTATATTGGTGTTTAATGCACTGTAAAGAATATTTTATGATAATGATAATAGTTTTCATTAACTTTTATACTTACACCTATATAACCAGCCACTGAAGTCTGTCCCAATCATTGTCAGTATTGATTAGTTAAAAATAAAAGCTATTGAGAGTCATAATAATGCATTAATAGTAAAGTAAATATATACATTGTGAACTTGTGAATCAGAAAAACCAAAAAAAAAAAAAAAAAAAAAAATACATATACATATATATATATATATATATATATATATATATATATATATATATATATATATAATTTTTATACAATAGAATATTATGATAAAAAATAAAAATAAATAAACATTTGATTTTCTAATAATCATGTTATAAGCCTAAGTGGTATAAACTGTATAAACTTTATACAGAAATATACAGTATATAAACACACACATACGCACTTTTGCTTAATCCTAAAACGTAGCTTCGTAACCTGGATGCTTCTAATGTAAAATAATAAATATTGTTCAGTTTGTAATGATGATCTATTGTTTTATTTATGAGAGCTGAGGACAAAAAACGTGTCTGATTTAAAAAAAAATTTCATCGTCTAGGCCAAAAGTACTCTCATAATAGACTGGAAATATGAAGGTCTGCCACCCTAGATCGGTTGCAATTATATTTTAAAGTCAACGAATTCGTTATTTTCGTCAGTTTTTTCTGATTTTCTTCAGTGACTCGTTCCCAGTGCATTTTTGATAAAACTTTGACATGGCCGATTTTAAAGAACGTTAAATTTCCTCTAAATTTCCTCCTTAATTCTTGGTATTTTATAAATTGCAAGTGAAAATCTACAAAATGTCGAAATACGCAAAAAGTTAGACATTCAGTGGTTTCGCATTAATAAGTATTTTTCAGTGTGCCTAAGTGCAAAATGCAGAATAACAAATGTTGTAAAGGATTAAATTTTCTACAAGATTAATACAAAATATTTGTAATTACTGTCAACGACGCCAAGAAATATTGAAATAACAATTTTAGAGAAAGTGGACTTTTTCAGATTTTCCTTAGTAACACGCTTTCAGTGCGTATAAGGTAATAAGGTAAAACTTGGACAAAGTCAGTTTTAAAGAACGTTAAATTTTCTGCAAGTTCTATATGTAATATTGTTTTTTTAATTCGGAACAGCTCCTGAGATGTTGAACCGTAAACATCTGAAAATGTCAAGAAACCGCTCCTGAATGTATTAGTATTTTTAGGTACTGTTTCGTGTTTTTTTTTAAATATTATAATAAATTTGTATATATATTTTTTTTTGCTTCTACAAAAAAATATTTTAATTTTAAATAAAATACATTTTAATTCAAGTTTAAATGAAATTTACTTTCGATTTTTTTTTTCAAATACATATCTATAATTTGATTGATCATTTTTGTTCTGTACATCCACTAGCGTTTTTAAGTAATATTTCCGAAAGCAGTATATCATAAAATGATATAATGACAATCAGGCCTAAAGAACGAAGAGGTTCGATCTTGATCTCTACATACATCCCCATTGAACAACATCCAAATCAAAATTGTTAGGTCAGACCTCACAAAATCCTCCCATGAACGTTTCAGTCTAACCCTACAAGGTTTTTCCACGGTTCAGCGCTAATCAGGATTTTAGAGCGTGTACTCAGCGATGTATTGTACCTGTAGAAGGATTCAACTGGAGATGGTAAGACGACCGCACAACGATTAATGGTTGGAACCTGCACCCGATATCAATTTGTAGTATAAGAAAGAAAAACAATTCCTATTTTGATGAAATTAAATAGATGCTAGGTTCTGTGTAAGGTGTTGCGTAGTATAATTGTAAATCATTTTTTTTTTAACAAAACTTGATACATTTTGAAAAGCTGTAAATACAAATTGCCCTATTTTCAAAAAGTACATTATTTTTTCGGTTTAATTTCTAACGGGTTTTAAAAATTACATATTCCAAATGTCGGCCGTCATTGACAAGTCACACCTCAAAGAGATCAATCTGTCAGGGAAGATTTCCCATAAAACTCCACGCGAATGTCATGATGTATAAGCCGTGGCTCCATCTTGTTGGAACCGTATATCCTATATCGATTATATCCAATTCACGGCAAAGAATAGAATAGCAAAGTTCACAGTTGCTGTTACACCCGCTTCAACAAAGTAAGGCCGATAGTACCGGTCACCAACAGCTGCCCACAGTGCCGTTCCGAAATGTGCCAACTATTTCACCAAAAATGACTGCAAGGGTTATGGAAAATTTTAGGAAATGTCTTCGGCAATGCATAGTCAATAATCTTCGCCATTTGGAAGATGTCATTTTTAAAACTCACTGACCAAAATTACTTTCAATGAACATACTTTTTGAAAATGAAACAAGTTATTTTCTAAAGAAATTTACTTTTTTTTTTTACAGTTTTACAAAATTTGGCAGTTTTTCTAGCTCCCCCCTCCTACATTTAAAGCTTCCTACAGTTTTAAATCCTAAGTAAGTAGTGATTTATTTCTGATGACACGTAAAATAATGTTGCAAACAATTAAAGTTATACAACTTTAATTATTCAGAACGGAACCCAATAATATATTTATCAATAGGTAACGCATTCAATTGGCCAATATCGTTGGATATCGAATGATACAAGATCTATTGTCGTTCCCATCAAACAACACGCTCTAATTGAGAATTCGAGGAATCTCTAGAGTAAATAAACAAGTACTAATCAAATAAATATGTTTACAGCATCCACGTTGCATTTGGTTATTTGTGAATCCCTCTAGGATTTCGTTTCCCTCGTCAACTGCTAGACGATAATAGATATTAAATAATGAATTATATAGATAAATAATGGAGATATTATTGAAGCCGTACCCCTTTGAGCACTGTTGATCTATTCCGGTCCCTAAGTCACCCCACGGACACAGGTGCTGATAGCGGGAACCTTTCCAACAGGATGCCCTTCTTGATATTGCCTACGTAATAAAAAAAACGTCACTCATTTATTTAGAAGAGTCCTATATATAAGTGGCAGTAAAAACAACTTGATAGATTGAGAAACACTCTATTCAAGTTTTTTTTTTAAACCTGCTTAAGATTTTAATTTTTTTTTTCTATATTATCGAAATTGGCTGTTTCTTTTTAAACTTTCTGATATCTAACTCAAAATCTTAAGTGAAAAATTGTCCAAGACGTCTTTATCAAATTTTGAAATGTCTGAAGTACAGTTGAAGTAACTGATAATAAACTGTATTTAATTGATTATAATCTAATTTAATTATTATCCAAATGAATCCTTCGCAAATAAAATCATTTTTAAAAACGTAAATCATATTTTTTTCAGGAATAAGTTTTCAACATCGGATCGAATAAACTTACAAATCAACTGAATAAAGAAGGCATCGAGGACCGACGATGAAATCAAGATTATTGTGGAAAGAGGGAAGTGGGGCCCAAAATAAAACACAGTAATATAATTCAATTTTTAATATGTGTCGACGTTTCGACCTAAGTTGTAGGTCTTCTTTAGGTAAAAAAAAAATAACATGCAAGATAATAGGAAAGATAAGAATAAATATAGTCGAATTACATAGGGAATCTAAAAATAAACTAATATAGTATAAAAAATATAAAATAAAAAGTATATATATTATTAATGATACTGAATACAAATTTATGATAGATTCAAAAAACAAGGAATAGAAATTTTAAAAAATTCAAGTTTTTCTAAAAATAATTTATTTAAGCTCAATCTTGTTCAAATTTCTTGAAAAAAAAATAAAAAACAGATAAAATAAATTAATGAAAAACAAGAAATGATAATTTTATTTTTCAAAAATACTAACGAACTTGCCTTAAAATACTTAAGAAACCTAAAAACAAAAAATTACGAATTTTTCATAGAGCAGATAAAAAATTACAAAGCATTATACAGCTCGTCTGCATACAAAAAACAAACCAACTGGACTCAGAGAAGTTTAAAAACATAATATTAACTAAAGCATTAGGAAAAAAATAAAAAAATTAATAGACCGATTATCAAACTCAAACTTAAGGAGTTGAGGAATTAAAATTAATTTAAATATGTTTATTTTTCTATTTTTTGTATCATTGATGTAATATAATCGTCTTTCACTTATTTTTGAGAAATTTAATTAAAATATCATTAATAAACTTAAGTAAATTTAAATAATATTATTTGCATAATGTAAGATACATTATAATTATGGTCACATGAAATATAACAGGATATTGAATTTCACAGGAGCCAAAATATTTAAAACAATTCAGACCGCGCCCCCTCGGAAACTTAAAATTATATCATATTATATTAAGTAATAATACATAAATGCTATTTATGTATTATTATTATATAGTTGTCAGTTACAACAGGTTTTAAATAAATACTGACAAATCTGAAATACAGCTAAATATCAAAATTATTTGTTTAGTCATTTTGGTTTTACAATACACAGCCTGTGATGTTAATATTGACATTCCACACAATCGTTACTAGACACAACATTGACATTCCTCAAAGACCCAGACACGCCTGGAGAAGCCGAGGATAAATCTGGTTATTAACCAAGATAATCATATCTTTGCAAACACAGGTACTGGCGAGTTGTCCCAGTAAATTGAACAATTCCTATGAGAAATCTACTATGTCTTCATGTTCTTACAAGACATTTTTCGTTCAAATATGCAACTGTATAAACTCATAAAAATTTATGATTGTCAACTTCAGAGTAAGTTAATTTTCTACTTTGATAGCAAACAGTGTTAATTGTTAAAAGCTTAATTCTATTTAGACAAAAATACAATTTGAAAAAGCTAAATAAAAATTCAAATTAAGTAAAAAGTAGTTTATTTGTCTTAAATATAAAAAACAAAAAAGCAAGGCAAAAATTATAAAATGAGTTGCCAATAATTAATTTTAATAAGAAAGAAAGTAAGCAGTAATTATTGATCTATCTTGACGAAAATTTTGAAGAGGAACAGAAAGATAATTTATAATTAAAAATTCTTTTAACTTAGAAATCCATGATATTGTACAACGGAACATTTCAAACAATGCCTTTTAATGAGTTGAAAAAAAAAACTATAAGGTTTAAAATGAACACTATTTCAGAGGAACTGAAGAATATTGTATTTTCCAAGTGATATCTTTACGTTTGCTAAAGAATAAATAATGTAATTGGTAAGGATACGAAATGTAATTGGAAAGAATACGTAATGCAATTGGTAAGAATACATAATTTGGGTACATCTATCAAATCTCGGGACAATTCCTACGTAGGTACGTAATTTGCTACGTACGTAGCAATTATCGGAAATACTATATTGGCAAACTTAATTTTCTCTGGAAATAAAATAAGTGGGCTCTGTCAAGATGGATACCGAGGGGAAACGGACGAACAAGTGATAAATCAGGCCACACTGTCTCTCAAACACACATAAATTAGAATCCTCTATCAGTGCTTGCCTCCTACGCCATTGATGAGCAGCTTCAGGATGGACTAAGCAAAAAAAAGACATAACAGAAATTTACGATCTGGAATAAGAGGAATGCTTGACAAAATAGGAAAATGGATTAAAACTTAATCGCTGATATTTGATGATTTTTCAATAATGTGCTTAATTAATAATTACTTTGATTTTAACAGAAATCTCTCAACTACATAGATAAGGTAAGTGACTGAAAAGACATTGTTAATTAAGTCACAAAGACTTGTTGTGAGCTGGCTCACCATCCGATATAGAAGAGACGATAACAGCTCACAAGCGGACGGCATAAATCCCGCACCTCCTTCACCTGTCCAGTTCAGAATAAATCAATTCAAGGATAGGCTTGGCTATTCTTTAACAGTTATTATTCATTGTGTTAGATGAGGCAATGAATAATAAATGTTCCTTATAGACGTGATTATGCATTACAACAACGCACGTTATCGAAATATGTTTTTCAAATAAATTTAATTAATTGTTTCTATTTTTCATGATAGATTTTCATAGGAATGGGGTAGCTAGTGGGTAAGGCATTGGACTTCTAGCTCTCGTGCCTGGGTTCAAGTCAGCCTGATGTAGAAAATTCATTTTCTATTACTTCAGCCAAAAATGGATTCGAAAGACCAACCTGTGGCACACTCGGCCTCTATAGATTGGGTGTTTGACCTCTTCATCAATTCAGAGAATTACTTGATAGTTGAGCGTGGATTCACATTGCCTCGTTAGTCTATCAGCTACCAACTGATTTTAAAGATAATTGGTTCACTTCTGCAGTAAAATCGAGTGAGGAGTCGTTTTATTCAATTTTTGGGTATATTACGATTATGATGGTCCGCAAATCAAAATCGGTAGCTTTATTATAATTTACATCAAAATAAATTGTAAAAAAAAAACTTTTTTTAAATTTTATTTTTCCTTTTTTCAGAAAATATGTACTCGTATTTTAAACAAATAAGTTTCAAACAGAAGTTTTTCAGCTTAGAATTAACAACAAAT
This sequence comes from Rhaphigaster nebulosa, assembly GCA_948150685.1. NCBI lineage: Eukaryota > Metazoa > Arthropoda > Insecta > Hemiptera > Pentatomidae > Rhaphigaster > Rhaphigaster nebulosa. The sequence goes on along the minus strand of OX411309.1, from coordinate 121,512,170 downwards.
AAGTTCCATTTTAAGCTAAAACTTCCTATAACGCCCCTATGTAGCGTCAAACCTTATATAAAAACCGCTTATCCACGTACTTTCCGTAAATTAACGCTTATCGCCTACTTTACGCACTACAAACAAATTCATTAAACTGATTGAACAAACAAACTTATTAAAATTACTTGATATTTATTCTCTTTACAATAGTATTTAAATGGTAAAAATAAATTAAAATAAATAGGTAAACAGTCTAGTTTAAAGAAACTATTGTAAATAAATAATAAATAAGCGTTTTTCCTTAAAATACTTAAAATTCTAACCCTCTCTAGGGACGTTATTGTAAGTTTTAGCTTAAAATGCAACTGGACGTTTTTTTAAGGTAGTTGCACAGCTGAACGAGTTTCGTTCGAAACTTTTTTGTTAAAATGCATATTTCCTGACAAAAATGGCTATTTTTTACAGTTAATTTTGACTTAATCTATAATAAGGCTACCGTTTTCGATTTCCAGATAATAATATTCGTAAACTATGCAGACAAAAATGAAAATAATGTCACTTTGCTCGACTTTAACCCAGAAATAAGCTCATTTTTTCCAATAGCTTATAGACGACAGTATAACTGTTAAATAAGAAATTGTCCTTAACCAGTACTGAACCGAAGACCCTAAGCAGATAGTAACATTTTTTATGGACAAATAAATTGTCCGCTAACCGTATTATCCTCTCAAATGAGTTTCGAACTTCAGTTAGCATCTTAAAAAAAATAGGGCTAAAGGTTTGTTTTTTTTAAATTCAAAAGTCTATTTTAAAAGTTTATCAAATCCCGGTAAGATTCAAACATTTTTTTTCTACATAAGTTTAAAAATTAAATTTTGTACTGCATTTATAAAAATGTAAACAACAAAACGGACGAAATTGTTATTTAATCAAAAACAATCTAATATAACGTATCTGAAACGCAGGACAGAAAATAAGATATAACATCGGAAGATGTGAGGCCGATCCAACCTTATTCAAACTCAAGTGTTCTATTTGTGGTTCGTTTTAGTCCCGAGAATTTAGTATAAAGAAGATAATAATGTTGTTTTCATTTTATGTGTCTCTGATATAATAGTGTGTAAGGTCATTTGAATGTTTGCAGTATCTTATTAGTTAGAGCAGAAAAGTCACACCAGAGCCAAGGTTAGAGCATATAAAAGCAGTCACGGAAAACACGATTCTGAAATACCTGAAACATTTTACGCTAGAATATGAATATGAATAAATATAATTCTTTAGAAATATGCCTTGGTCAAAAATTATAAACCATAAACACAACTGAGGAAAAGTTGTGCAGCTGATGTGGTCAGCATCACGCTTAACCGCCAAACTTATTCCCCAGCTGTAAAGGGATACAGTAGAGCTGCAATAGCCAGTAAGAAGCTTTGATACAGTGTTGCATGTACTATTTATCAATTATCAGATATTGCAGCTACAACATTGACATATATTTGGAACGAATCCTGCTTTATACTAACTTTCTTTGGTATTCTTTTTTGCCTCTATTTTTAGGTTAAAAAAATAACAACAAAATACTGTGTTCATTAAATCCTTCTTAATGAATAAGAATGAAGAAAGACTGGACCCCCAAGTAAGCTTCTCCTACTCCATGATAAGATTGATACTTTACATTGATTTTATGTATATATTAGATTAATATATAGCCCAAGCAATTTTCGTAAAATTTATCAAATGGTGGAGCAGTCTTGAAATTCATACAATTTCGCACCATTATAAAAAAAAAAAAAAATGCCTATGATACAAAGACAATTCAGGAAATTAATGAAGTAGAAGTACTTGGTATATACAGTGACTGGACAAGTTTATTTTAAAAAATTTAGAGAGAGTGACATAATTTTCGAAAGTAAGTCTTGTAAGAGCTCCCTTGATCACAGAGTAGAGAAGAGGTATCAATTTGTTGTCTCTGAGATGGTTTCAAATGGCACATAAAGGTTTATAATATTTTGAGGAGTAAGCTTAATAGATGAGTGGAAAACTATCATTTGTATAGAAGGTGGAAAATATATTAGCTTTGTGAAATCTAAAAAACATGAAATGTTTTTTTTAACCTTCTTATTCTGAGGACATATAAGATGGGACCTCTCATAAACAAATATACAATTATAGTAATGTATCTTCCATCCAGGCTCATACTTCCACCACATCCTAATTAAACATAATTATTGCCAACTGGAGCAAGGGCCAAATTTTGTTCTCTTTATAGGAGAAGGTTTTTATATTAATTACGAATGTGTAGGGCTAAGTAAAATCTGTCTGCCATTCCAAAGCCGCTATCTTAAAAAACGGTGGAATTTTACACAAGAAAAAAAATTTCATTAATTTTTCATTTCGTGCTCAATATATTGAAAACTACCGATCACGCGAAAAATATTATAATAACCGATTTTAAAGTACATTAAATATTTTAACATTTGAGCCCTAATAGAGCTCTTTATGCTATTAGTTCTCGAGATAATGTTTTTTTTTTTTTTAAATACATTAAAAAAACAACGAGAAATCACAATTTTGTTAATTTGTTTTGACATAGATCATAGAAACAGTTCTTCCTACGAAGATAATCATTATAAACTGCTTTATGGTGTATTTAACTGGCTCTAAATTGAGGGGCAATTGACATCTTTATGTCAAATAGTTACGGAGATATCTAACTTTTCTTATAATGTGACAAAGTCAAAATCGTGTTCAATGTGTTGTTTTTTTGCAAAACTTTATCTCGAGAACTATTTGACGTACTGATGTCAATTAACACTCAAATTAGAGAAAGTTGAATACACTATAAAGCAGTTTATAATGGAGGGAATTATTGTTGACCGTATATTTATATTTAAAGGGAGAAGTTGATCGGGGGTGCGGTCAAAGAAATAGACTTAATAAGTGTGGTCTTATATAATTGTGCCTACGTTTCGGCCTAAATTTTAGGCCATCTTCAGGGCTAAAATGAAAACAAAATAACAACAATGAAAAAAGAGAAAAGAGGCAGTACCAGTAACAGTAAAAATGATAAATGATAAAAAACAGAAAATACAGATATAGTATTTTCTGTTTTTTATCATTTATCATTTTTACTGTTACTGATACTGCCTCTTTTCTCTTTTTTCATTGTTGTTATTTTGTTTTCATTTTAGCCCTGAAGATGGCCTAAAATTTAGGCCGAAACGTAGGCACAATTATATAAGACCACACTTATTAAGTCTATTTCTTTGACCGCACCCCCGATCAACTTCTCCCTTTAAATATAAAGCAGTTTATATTGATTATCTTCGTAGAAAGGACAGTTTCCATGATATTCAGCAAAATAAACTTGAAAAAAGTTGCCTTTTCGTTTTTCAGAAAAAAAAAATTATTTTCTCAAATTATTTATTTCAGGAACTAGAAAGCGTACTGATGTAAATTACCACTCAAATTAGAGGTACTTAAATGCATCATAAAGTAGTTTGTAATGATTATATTCCTAGGAATAACAGTTTCCATGATATTTAACAAAACAAATTAAAAAATGGTGATTATTCCTTTCTTGGAAAAAAAATTATATTTTCCAAGACTTTGTCACGGTAAATACTAGAGGTACAGATGTCTATTACCCCTCAAATAAAGAGCTCTATTAGGGCTCAAATGTTAGCCAATTTAATGTCCTTTAAAAATGGTTAGCATAACATTTTGTATCATTGGTAGTTTTCAAAATATTGAGCACGAAATGAAAATTTAATGTTTTTTTTTAAAATAAAATGGTGCCGTTTTTTAAAGTAGCGGCTTTAGAATGGCAGGCAAGGATTATTTTACTTAGAATGTCCTACACATTCGTAATTCACATTCAAACCTTCTCCTATAAGAAGGAACACAACAATGTGCAATTTATAAGGTTTGAAAGGGTGCACGATAGGATGGTATGGCCCACAAACAAAAAAAAAAAAAAAATATATATATATATATATATATATATATATATATATATATATATATATATATATATATATATATATATATATCCATAGAATCCATAGACTCAGCCTCGTGACCCTCGAACTAAGTTTAAAAATATTTTTCCTTTCTTTTAATGTTCTTCAATATCGACATGCTGGGTCCACAATATTGAATTTTTGACAAGGCTTAAGTGTTCATAATATTAGAAACCTTAACAGGGACGTCGATTGGGGGATGGTATCGGTCGGGTAGGGAGGAGTTATATCAGCCTCTCTCTCTCTCTCTCCCCCCCCCCCTCTCCCAATAATTAAAGAAAATCCAAAAAGTTGGGAAATTTGAGAATTTACTTACTGCGAAAATTATGGTAAAATATTTTACTCAATGAGTTGTTAAATTTTAAAACCTATACCAACAGCTTTTAAGTCATGAAATTGGGATTTTATCCAAACAATATTGTGTTTTAATAGAATAGAAAATAATTGTTGGGAAATGCGGTCAAAATGATTGGGAAATTTAAGATTCCCTTCCCCCAATAAATTTCTGTACCAATGTCCCTGAATCAGTATCATATTTTTAGTTTGAACAAATTTTAGAAAGGTAAATGACTGATTGAACGAAGAATGGTCAATAAATATTTAAATATATAAGAGAATGATCAAATATGATTTTATTCACACAATAATAGACATTTTAAAATATTATTAATTTATTTATAGTCTCGTGGTCTACAAACCTCTGATACTGATAATATTTCCCTAACTTATCTCTAAATGGACAAATGTTGGATTCATTTGCATTTAAAACAGATCTATTCCCTTCACTTTTAGTATTAGTCGTTGGAAAAGGTTGGCCGCAACGCTGGTGTTATATTTCCTTAGCAAAGAGAACGGCCTACGACCTACATGTTGGTTCGTTCAAGATGAATTTGCGATAGCGTGCCTCCATCACATAACAGAAGAAACCTCCGTGCCTCCGGTGGTGTGATACCGGTTTTCATTTTCTACTGTTTCCATCATAAAAGAGAGGATTCATGATAGAGTAGGCATTGCTTTTAGTACCTGAAAAAATGTTCAGTTGGCATGCGATGTCACGCCTTCACTACAGGTTGGATACAGCCCTTTTATTTCTTGTCCTTTATTAACACCGTACTGAACGTTCTACGAAGAATACACGACACGATTTACAAAACATGCAATCATCGTTCAACTTTTATCTAATTGATGATGATAAAAATCATAGATTAATATATAACTGAAATATCCAATATTGAGATAATAAAATAGCATCAAGACAAAGGAAAACTAATTATCCATATCTCTCATAACAAATTTTAGGCAACTTAAGCATATAAATTAAGTAATTAATTACAATTACTATTATAATACATTGTTATTGCGGATTTGAAAGTGTAGTACATTGGTCTTGTTTTGCTCATATTGCCTTCTCGATAGTTTGGAATTGCAATAATAAGTCTCAGGACATTGATTGTGTTGTTTTTCAACGAAGAATTACGTTCCTCCAGGAGGGGAGTTACGACAGAAAAATTTTCAGACGCTTTTGATGTAATTTTTAAATGCTCATAACACCGCTCCTATAAATGCAAGAAAGCTATAATTTGTATCATTTAACAGAGAAAATGTGCCATTAGAGACCGCAAAAAGAATGTTTGGATTTGGACTTAAGGCTTGAAGTACACTGAGTACAGTTGGCCTGTTTTGAGTGTTGAGTTGATAACGTCAACGCTTCCTGTTCACTTAGAATAACGAACCTATTTCGATTTCATGATTTTTATCTTAGTTATTATTTACTCGCCTGCTGTGCACGCTTCAAATCTAGCTTTCAATTAATAAAATTTATTTTAACAGTAACATGATTTTTTTTTCGCCCAAAATTAAGCAGTTTATGTAATCCTATGCCTTTAAATGAATGTATATGAATCATAGATGTCACATACTGAACAGAGGTGGTTTAGCCTATTATACATAAAAATATTTTCAAAATAAAATGTTTAAATTTAAAATTTAGAAAATCAGTTGACCTAAGAGATTAGAATATCTAATAAACTTTTTATTGTCTTGATAAAACGGAGTAACTCAAAATCTTCTACGATGGCGTCGGAAACAAGTAAGTACCTCAAAGTCATGCATGCCCAAGAATGCTCAATGTTCATATCAATACGGCAAGAGCTAAAGATTACAAAAAATAGAATTCCCATTAATAAAAAAAAAAAAGTTCTTTCCTTCTATTCTAACAGAAGAAAAATCGAGATTACTGGGCGCTTTGCACTCCACCAATAAATATAAAATAAATAAAAAGAGTTTTACAAGAGCTTTTACTTTAATTTCCAATCAACAATGATACAGAAAAAGTAATCAACCAGAAAAAAAGTGTTGAAATGGAGTGATGCTTTGTCTCTAGTTAATGGGTCTTTTTTTTGCTGTTGATATGAAATGTGACGTCTTTGGTCTGTATTAATATGATAGATATTCACTTTTTCTGTCCTGATTTTTCCTTAATTGGAGAAACGTTGATTGATAAGTTGTTTATTGTATTTGAGAGACTTATGACTTTGTTTCTGGAATGTTTTTTTTTTTTAATTTATTTATTTATTTATAAACAGAATAATAATGTTAAGAGGTTCAAGTTCAAAATAAAATAAATGTTTGACTTCCAGCATCTTACCGAAGACAATCAACCAGTTTTTTAACTCAACTTATTTTGAGAACAGCAATTACTCAATGGTAGAATTCCAAGTTCACGGAATCAAATCTGATTCTCTAGTGTTACAGTTAGTTAAATCCCGTGGTCCCTAAACCGTGGAGGTAGTCCTGATGGCTAGAGATTGGTAACAAACAGATAATTGTCTAACAAAAGTGGAATCCCTTATGTACAAATTATCCCATTCACAGCTAATCCAGACGAAACAACAATCCTTTTTCAATTTGGTTCATAAAACTATTTATGAATTTAATTGCAGAGGAAAGTCTCAATCCTCCATCAAATTAAATACATATATAGAAAAGATTCAAGTGATTTCGTTAAAATGGACATGTATAGGATGTCACAGATACCCTACTTCCTCTCCCTATAATTTCTAGAATGTTTACAATATCAGAATGAAATTTGGAAGATCCTAATTGATTAGCATGAAGTCATTCGAGGCGCATTGCCGGAGTATTTCTCCAGCGACTCTTCAATCTGGAATTTCCAACAGGATGGGATAACGTTTTTACGGATTCTGATAGAATATGATTTTTTATGACGCATTCATAACCGTTACTATTTTCATCCGATGTCGCTAATCGAAAAAAAAAACGATTTTTATACTGATTGAGTTCGAAATCTCGGTGAAGGAAAACATTTTTTAAAGAAAACTATCCAAGTGAACGTTGTAGAGAATTGAAAATACTCTGAAATGTGTCTGCTTTGAATCCAGAACGCTAAATATCAGAGTGGTAATGATAAATAAATAAAAAAATAGGAATAAGTATAATTATTTTTAAAATATTTATTGGATGATTCTAATTAATATTTATATTTGAAATAATTATTGGATGATAAAATGCATTAATAAAATAAATAACCGGAAGCTTGTCCAAAACACTCGTTTTTTTTTTACTTTTGACACTTTTTTGCTGTTCTCTTAATTATTATTGCCACTCTAGTACTCCATTTTTTGCCACTCTTAGCCGTTCAGGAATTAAAATAAACTCATTTCAAAGTGATTTTAATTCTCTAAAATGTTTACTTGAATAGTTTCCTTCAAAAGAACTTTCCTTCAGGAAAATTGGGAACTTTGCACAAAAACTGTGCAAAAAAAAAAAAAAAATCCATTCCATTGGAAATTCCAGAGTTAGAGTCGCTGGAGAAATACTCTGGTAGATTACGAATTCGCACGAACTAACCTGAAGTTAGTTTTAGACGTATTGCGTTATCCCCTATAGGGACTGTATGCGAAGTTATTGTTATCCCCTAAATTTCATTCTAATATTCTAAACATTCTAGAACTTAAAGGGGAAGGACAGGTTACTTTTGACGCTCTGTGTAGTATAGCAATGCGTGGTACATTACATTATAACAAAACATATAAATTTCAAACCGTAATTTCATTAAACTGCATAGTTCTGTTTATAACCATCAGAAGGTCAAAAGCAAAACCTGGAATAAGGACTGTATGAACACCTGCAGAACAGCCTTAGTTTTTGTCAGCCGGGTGAAGAGTGTTCAGTTTCAGCAGTCAGGTGCTTGCTCGGCTTCTCATCGTTAGAAATACTGTTTCAAGGTAATTATAAACAGCATGCCTATACAACTAGTAACTATCTAGAAACGAAAGCAATGCATAAAAAAAAAAATTAATTAGGTTAACTACACAATCATTAAACTTGTGTTCAAAGGAGCCGATTTCATACGCCTTGGCTATTGCAGTATTATGGAACATACTTACTAGCGGGTGCAAAAATATAAAGTAATAGCATCAAGTGACCTTTACAGTAATAATTAACGTAGCTAATTAACTGATAAACACTTATATAAAATCAACATCGTACATCATAGTCGATATTTGATAAAATGGAATCATAAATTAGATTTTATATCTGAAAGAAAATAAATGTTCATCTACACCATGAAGATACTAATTGTAAATTGAATTATTATATCCTAAGTTATTGTTTTAGTTTTTGTCTTATCATATGGTGCATAATGGCAAAATATAGAAGTTCATCCTGCATTTAATGGTGTGGAATGGTTGAGAAGTGAATTTCCAAGAAAACAATATTTGAAAGAGGAGTATTTGGTAGAAAAACCTATTTTTTTTTTCATCTGCCCCAATTTTTATTAATAAATCTCGTCCAGAGGAAGACAAATCCTAAATAAAAAAATCTGATTATATATTTTAAATAAATTGAATGTTAAATTTTTTTTCTAATTAATACGTGAATATTTACCTAATTTTTTTGGACCATTACTTCAATAAATGTTATTTATATCAATAATTTTGTATTTAATCATCATACCATCTCATTACCGGAATTTTGTGCTATCCGGCAACATTTTATCCAGATGAAATGGATTTTGCTATAGAAATAATAATCTATAAGTATAATAGATTTAAAAGGATATCTGACAGTAATATTTGATGTATCAGTAGTCCAAAATGTAATGAAAGCGAGTTTTCTTCTTCAATGTCAAATTATTGGATGCCTGGTATCACACAATATTCAATAATCGTAATGTACGTAATGTATAATATTCAATAGTCATATATGAAGGAGAGTGTGTATTAAATAAATATTCAGAAATATATATATATATATATATATATATATATATATATATATACAAACACAAAAGTATTGTTTTTTTCTCAACAGTTACATATATTTTTTTCAGGATCTTTAGATTCAGTCAATAAATATATTATATTTTAGCATTTTTACAATTGACAAACATATCGACGTGGTTTTTTGAGAAAGGTGTAAGCGACATTTATCAAATTTCACAGGAAACACGCGAAACGTTTTTTCTACGGTAGGATGTTTATTAAGGTGGCAAAAAATTGGTAATGTTATAATTATAATTATAATTGTAAAGTTATAATTACAACATGTTTTCTTGGTTCCTGGCACTGGTCAAGACCAGAGTGACGACTGAGAGTCGTCAGTAATTGGTGCTTGCATCATCAATAGTCGATTTTTAGACCATTACCAATTTTTTTTCTCGATATATCGTTAGCCGCAATCGATAGAGGAGGTCTTTACGAACCTTAATAAATTGAAACTTAAATTTCGAATTTTTGGCGCTTAAGCCTTTTTCAAAAAACGACGTCGAAATACAAAACTGATGGTCAGTTAAAGCATATAAAACGTTATAAACTATAAATATTATTATAAAACCGTCTTATTATAAGAGCAATAAATTACGAAACAAACTTTTTAAAGCGTGGGCATGAAGGAAAAACGTACAGCAAAAGGAAAGGTGGGATGGAATAAAATAATTTTTAACTGTAACAATTATTCTCAACTTTAACTTCAAAACATTCGCTTTAGGATCATCTAAATTCTTTAATTAATTAGCAAATGAAAAAACATCAATAACGGTCAAGTTTCGATACAATTATTAGTTTATAATTACACGTTTTGATAAAATAGTTTGTAATTTAACTTCTATTAATTAATTAAATTATTAAGCTGATTAAACTACATTCCGACTTGAAGTTTACACCGGCCACCAACTAAGAATGCATTTACAAATAATTTCGATTTTTCATTATTTAGCATGGAATTATAAGAGCAGAACATCTATACTAAGGATAGATATTTATAAAAGGTTTGATATACTAACAACTAAGAATAGAATAGAATAGCATTAAATTACGGTTTAGGGGAAGAAATAACATTAAAGCAATTAACATGAAAAATTTACTGATTATAATTGTTTTTAATTTAATTAAAAAATAGAAATGTATTAAGAAATATGGATGTACGGAATTTAGAGAGATAGTTATAAGAATATAAAAAAACTTATATTAAAAAATACTAAATCTTACAAGTACCTAATACTTAATATTTAGTAAATAAATAAAAACTGTATGGTAGCACTTCATTGAATAATTTTTTTACAGTTTTTCAATTAATCTTAAAGAATCTAAATCTAAAGAATACGGGGACAACGAAACTAATTAAGATACTTTGGCTTAATCAACCAGTTGTTCGATGAACACTTCCTGCTGACACGACTGTGGGTCAGCAGATAGAACTTTTGCCAGGAATCTCGCCGATAAGACCCTTCCCCCTCCCCCCCTCCATTCCGATAAGGACATTCATCAGAGGGAACAGTAGGAACCCCCGGGGAACTGTGATGAAACCGATAATCATCATGATGAGTCCCCGAGAAGCCATAGAGTCCGGAGGGTTAATATCCAAGCTCTATCTGGACAGGCTCACTACTTCAATGGCTTCCGCTTTTATTTATTAAGTATAGTTTAAACTATTATACAATACAGACCTACTTAATTAATTATATAATCATTTATATTATGATACTTCTATGCAGACCACATAAGCCACATAAATCAGATGTCACCAACAAAGACAAATCAAAGGTATTCAAGTCATTATTTGAGCTTTAATTTTTGAAAGTGGTGCTAGTCCATTTTTTTTTCAAATGCCCATCAATATATCGAGGTTTGCGTTTGAATCAATTTAAAAATATTGGCAAACGTTAATCGATTCGGAAGGGTTTGAAATCGATTATTAAAAATAAGCAAGTATGGTTAATAAATAAATATTTATCGCCATTTGCTACAAAGTCCAATACAAAATTTTTGCTTTATCTTCGGTAGCATTAGCCCGAAAAGGATTTGTTTTTAAATTTAGGTTTGTAGAACATTTAATTATCTTTTAAAGGTGCATATGGCATGTTTCGGGAGATCTATGGTTTTCAAGTTATTCAAAAATTAAAAAAATTAAACCGGGCTTCCATAGGAACATGTACAGAACACTTTAAAAACGTGGATCCAAAGTCCAGTACGACGAATCTTTACAAGCACTGGTCCGATTAAGACTATTTCTGTTTTGTAGATAATTTAATTACCTTTTAAATGATCCATATACATGAAATATATACTTTTTGAGTTATGCACAAATAAAATTTTGTATTATTCATAAATTTTTTCAAGCTTTTTCTCGGAATTTCATAACATAGGATTTAAAGGGCTTTTAGCAAAAGAATTTATGCACGTTTCATAAAAATCGTTAGAACCGTTTGACGTTATAATCAATAGACAAGCACGTTTTTAGGCTAATGCAAACTGAATGTCCGATTGTACACAGGCATCGGGGAACAACTTCCCCTCCCTCCCTCCCTTTCTCCCAAAAAACTAAACACAAAATCAGTCCACTCGTTCAAGAGATAATCGTGTAGTAGAAAATGCGTTTATTGGACCCAGAGGGCTCTGAAACATAAGCATCTTTTGAAAACCGGATATCGAAAATTTGAACCGATTACCTTGCCTTAGATGATAAGGAAAGTAAAAAGTAATTGCGAAAGTCATACGGCTTTCAGTGACAATTTCATAGAAATGCCCATTCATAAATAAAAATAGTCCATTTTTAAATTTCTTCATCTTAAATTAGAACATTGGAGAGTGTCCAAGATGGAATGATTACATTATTTCAAAGATAAATTTAGAGGAGATAGATATGTTTTTATAATTACTTCCGCTACCAAACGCTCCTCGGTTCTACTAATGTACCGTAATGTACCGTGAAGTGGGTATCGCTTATAATATTGAAATCATTCAATGATTGGTCACTTATTTTAAAAATATTTCTTATTGTGAAAGAAATGTCTATCTTCCAATTAATAATAAATACGAATTAATAATGCAGTTAGCGTACATATTTCTTAGTTTACTGGTGTATTAAATGGCATACTTAAAAAAAGAATAAATAAATTTAAAAAAAAAATAAGCTTAACTCACCCAGGTCAATTTCACCTAAAGTACAGTTAAGCTAAAACTGGGTTTCCATCTGCACACAGATACTGTTAGGTGTAGAATAGAGCAGTGAATAAAAAAAGTGGACTAAAAAATCTATTAAGTCAAAAAGTTTGTTGAACATATATAGGCAATTAAAAAAATTATTCCAATCTATAATAAATAATATCGCATACTTTTATCATACTCTGGCAGTGTAGCCTAATTTCTAAATATGTATGTTGTTTATATTCTAAAAAAAAAAAGGAGTGTTGTCTATTGTGTCAAAGTTAGCAAGAGCATCGAATTTTGGCTCGATCATTCAAACTTTCGCACAATAGAAGGGAAGAATACTGTCATCGTGAATAATTGGTATTCTCAATAAAAAATAGTTCAAGTTCTACAAGAGTGTATTTATATGAATGTTTTACTTAAGTAATTATTATTATTTTTTTTTCCGTTTGCACTATAGACCATGCAGAGCTTTGGCCGCGCGACGTGGTCTTCATGCAGACATTTTTTATCGCTTGCGGGAGATCAGACAGTCCGGAGTGGGTAACCCAACCTCACGTTGCTACGAACCATAGTTTCCATGGCGCAGCGGCAGGCTGCCATTGCTCCATAGCCAGTTGGGCCCAATTGGGCAGTGTCCTTCCCACCGACTCTCTCGGATTCAAGGACAGTGACAAATCGGTCAAGAACCACGGATCATCGCTGTTCGAGGTCCGCAGGCACACGATGACCTATATTTCTTTCCCCGAAGCAGATCATCCATGGACCAAACCTCCGAGCGGCTGTTTAGCATCCTGGAAGACTACAACGTGATTCACAATTTAGATACACGGGATAGGGTCATCACTCCTTCACCCGGTCTGAGGTTGACGGGCCTCACATATCCGGGAGAGGGGGTATAATCGCAGGCTCCGTGGATTTTCTCCGGCAGGCGGTCACCCATCCAAGTACAAAACACGCTCGACGTTGCTTAACTTAGATTACCAATCGCAAGCGCCTTAGCCCGCTCGGCCAATCCTGTATATCGGCCAATTTGTATATCAATGAAGTTAAGTTAATCCTTAAGTTATATCAATGAAACCCCGAAAACTGGCATTTCACGCACTACGTTTGCGAAATATATAGAATGGCCAATCCTTTCTAATCCATTTTGCCATTTAAGGTTGCATAATATTTATTTAAGAAGAGAGAACTTTTACCCATATTACAGTTTTTATACTATAGGCAATATTACTAGATAAAAACCCTGTCTGATTCGAATAAATGTAGTTTACTGAAATGAATTGCGAGAATCTGACTACGAACGCGGTTCATGTTTCTGATCCGCAAAGTTTTTTTCTAGATGTTATTTCCGGAACCAAAGCAAATTCAGAGCCGTGATTATACAACAGTAGCAGATAAGCTAGAAATGACGAAAGTGATGTGGAATTATTATAATATCGGAACGTGAAGCTACCAAAACGACAACAGTTTCTTTTGGTTTTGAAACTATCAAAAAATTATAAGGCTTGAGCCGATTTTAAGATTTACGATTAAGAGCAACAAACAAGTTGCATTTATAAGAGCCCCCTTTCCCAAATCCTTCATGGCAGAAACTTATTATAATTTCTTAATCTCCCAGAAAGAAAATGACAACATAATCGTTTTCATGAGAACAATCGTTTAAGATGCATTTCTCACACTACCATATTTGCAATATTCAACATTCCCAGAAGGTAGAAAACCGAAAAATTTATAAACTAATGCATTCTTGCATAAGTTGAACATTAGAAGATACTTCTTTTCATATTTTAACCATAAATAATTTCCTTAATGGCGAAGACATCGTTGACCGTAGGAAGACATCGTTTCCTGACTACATAGGAAAGAGGTAGGGTGCGGAAGGATGGTCGTCCGGCTTAGAAATAAATCACATAGTAAGTCTGAAATTATATTTAATGTGTGACGACGTTTCGGACTGAATTTTAGTCCTTCATCGGGGATAAAAAAAACAAGATACAACTATGAAAGAATAAAACCAACGAAGAATTAATACAATAAAATATGAAACAATTGGAAAAAAAAAAAATGAAAATTGTAGCAGTTTGATATTAAATGAATGCGAATGAAAAGTTGTAAACGTGAATTAAGAAGAGGGAAAATTCAAATAATGAGATATGAAAGATATAAGAGGATGCAGATGCAAAAATAAAAAATATAGAAGTAATAGAGGCCAAAAGAATTATATATAGGTACTTTGTATAACAGCAAATAAGTAGATGCGATGATTATCTAAGTTAAGTTAACAAAATAAAAACAAAAACAAAAGAAGGGTATGGTAAGAAGGAGAATAAATGTATTTTCTTCTTCCTGTCATACAATCTTGTTTTACGTTGATGAAGGCCAACAACTCAGACCGATACTTGGGCACACATTAAAAATAAGCTTACACTTTCTGTGTGTTTTCATTCTAAACTGCACCCCTAACCGAATTCTCTCCTGATAAATAATTTCCAATTTCTTTCTTTCTCTTTTTTAAAATTTATTTATCAGGAGTTGGAATACAATGATTCCAACAAAATCGCTTAAATGAGAAAATGAAAATATGTAGTGCATAAGACAACTACGAAAACAGAATACTAGGTAATGAATGAAAATTTACATTTTCGTAAAATTTTCAGTTATTGTAAATTTCGAATTATTTTAATGGCTGTTTTTTTTTATTTTCGTTACAATTTTTAGTTTGAAAATTTCATATATTCGTGCTATGAATAACGTCAATAAGAAGTTTCTCTGCTTTGATTAAAATTAATAAGTTTTACACTATATTTTGTATTTAATTTTTTAACGAAAAACTACTAAATCAAAAAGATGGTAGAATAATACATACACACACACACACACACATATATATATATATATATATATATATATATATATATATATATATATATATATATATATGTACATTTTTTTTTGGATAGCTCTTATCTATTTAAAATAGATTTGGATAATATACTTCTACGTATTAAATAAACGAAATTGATGAGGCAAGGCTTCATTTGTTTTCTCCAAACGCTTTTTAATCATAATCTGTATTTTAAATAATTATATCCTTTACTCTATTTTATATCTGAATAAATTTTTGCCAGAATAATTTCTTTAATATCAAACCTTTAGGAACTCAACGAAAGGCTTGCTTGTTTCATGGATGAACCAGAGGAAGGGTCGGGTTGTTGACCGTTGTACGGCCTAAACTGAGCTGAAATCAGAACTAATATTATTTCTTTATTATTCTCTTATTTTTCGTAACTACATAATTAAGTCATAGGTTTGTTTAAAACTTTAGAAGATTTCCTGTCAAATTAAAAACTAATTATAATGAAACATTAAAACCGTTCAATAAAAATGTACATATTACAATTCGGAATAAATTAACAATAGAAGAATAAGAAATTAAACTCCTTAAATATTTTATTTGCTTTATTCTAGTTTATTTTATATTTATTAATGTGGATGTAGTTTAAAGAGTTGGTCGGGAAAGCGGTAAATTTTGTATTATATTTATTTTTCTTAAGAATCTTAAGAAAATCTAAATTAATAAACTGCAAGGTCCTATTACATTTATGGATGAATATAATTTCAGGTCCACTAACTGTACGCCTTATTAACTTATAATTATTCATATATATTTAGGTTAATTCAAAGTCTTGTTGCGTGCGTACGTGCGCGCGCGCGCGCGTGTGTGTGTGTGTGTGAGTATATATATATAATATATAATCGTGATACATACGTATTACGAATTTGAATTAACATCTTATTTGATCATACATATATATTTCAATTAATATGTCCTAAAATTATATATTGATATAAATATAATGCACAATTGTAAATCATATAAATTTCTGAATGCTGTATGTAAATTATATTAAATTAAATCTTAAGTATATATTGACAGGGAATACATATAAACATAGTGGTAGGGAATATATATATACATAGTGGCAGGGAATACGTCAGTAAATTTGCAATCATAGCTTTCCTAAGCAATACTTTAACATCCTTTATTACCTTCTTAAAATGTAGAAAGCATTGCAATCATTTTACCTCAAAATCTCGCTTAGCTTATAAGTTAGAGTCAGAAACGACTTTTTTTAAAAACGTATTTCTATCGTTGTCATCGTTTCTCATTTTGAAGAATATCTCTCGTTATAAGCAAACGAAGCTTTTTTCCATGGAACTTCGAGGGTGAGTAGAACTTAGTTCAGAGTGGTGAGAGAAGTTTAGAGTAATATGAAAAAAACTATTTTAGAGTTATAGGTAAAGTACAATCCATATTACGACGATAATTCAAGTAAATGAAAAACGAACTTACAGACAGTTTAAAAACCTTTAAACATATCTGAAACGGCATTATGTTTTAACATTATGCATTATGTTTGTGTCATCTTTTTAAAAATTATAGAAAGAATTCATTTTTCTACTAAGTTTTGTCCCTTAAATCTTTTCAAAGCATTTTTGATAAATTTCTCGAACTGCCGAATTTTATGAAAATTCTTGAGATAATTTTTAATAAAATGAGAACATCAAAATAATGGAAATTTGCATACAAAATTATAATTTGTTTATTAATAAATATAGAATGATTCTTATTTAGCAGTTATCGGATTCGTTGATGTTTTCTAATAAACATTTACTTCAATATAAAATAGTTTTTTTAAAAAATTATATTAAAATCAATAATCACGAGTTAAAGTAGTTCACAGCACGTACAAACGTTATTTAACATATATGTAGCCATTTTTTTTATTTACTAACTTATTTACTCCCTCAGAGGTAATAAGCATAGTATTCAAACGCGTAAGCAGAGTTTTTTTCGAGGGGAGGAGATTTAATAAGAAGAAGGCAAGTAATTACTTAAGTTTCTATAATCACCGAATTGGAGTATATCAAAAATTATAATTAAAGATATAAAAATTATAACCAAAAATACAAAACTTATGTTGGTGGGTATGAAAATTATCTTTTTTCAAATATTTCGGAGGGAGGGAGAATATATTCCTCTGAACCCTTCTGCATACCTCATGGATAGTATTTTTTTACTAGTATTTTATTAATAATTCTATAAAAATACTTTATTTGTAAAACAGATACATTTACGTAATGATTTAAACCTTATTATTTGTTAGTGATCTATATATTTGATATGGATATTAAATGAAAAGGGGTTAATTAAACAAAACAAATCTATTTGGTTTATTGGCATGAACATGTACATTTTTTTCAAACATGTGCTTTCAAATTCAAATCAGATTATGCTTTTCACACATAAAATGTGGATATGAATAATAAAAGGCAGAATCAAAATCCGCTGCCTTGGAAGGAAAAGATAAGCCAAACCTCACGGGTTTTCAAGAATCTGATGGAAGACTCTGCTGCCGGAGATTTCGCCAAGGTCCAAAACTCCGCCAGCGAGTCGTCCATAACAGAAAACTAACAACACTTCCTCCACCTTCCAAAGACCGGAGCCGACTGTCAACTGTTACCGGGCGATCAGCTGATTCTCGCCCGGCCTTCTCATTGGCCAACGCTCGACGAATCAGAAGCCCGGAAACTTAAGACCTACTCTTCTACCGCTTAGTAACACCAGTCTTCCCAAATCAATGTTATGAACCTTTAGTCACTCTGTATCTTAAAGAAATAAAACTCGCACCGCTCCCTAAGGTGTGCTCAGCTAAAATTATTTTGAGCACAATAAATAAATTCAAATGTTAAATTAGTTTTTTGATGTGTTTACACCTCTATATAACAGATGTAGGTACAGATATACATATATTATAAATTTTAATATTATTTTATACGATTTTTAACATCCAAAAATATTATAAAGTGGATGGAATAGCATCGCTGCTCCAGTTCAACAGTGTAACATCTCAGAAAAAGTTCATCTAGAGATATGCATGTATTCTTAAGAACAAGGGAAATATTTTTTATCTAGATTTTTTAAACATTTTTACTTAGAAATTACAGTGTTGAATTGCCTAAATTTTGCCCTTATTGTTAAGAATACTTTAAGAATACAAAATTAGCCTTTTTTAAGATGTTACAATGCTGAACTTAGCCAGCGATGTTCCCAAATATGACTGATAGGCTTTTCCATTTCACAATCATTTCAATTACTGTAACTCAATTACTTTAAACAAATAAAGTCAGTTTTGATGCAGAGCGTATATGATTGATTCAGAATATCTAGTTGGTTTCTAAATTGAAGACATGACTGGATGAGGGTGTTATTAAGAAAATTGCTTAGTGTATTCTTCTGTATGAATCGGACGATCCTCCAAAACTGCTTTTGTAGCAAAGACAACTACAACAATGCTGGCATCTGTAGTGAATCAGTATTTCTCATGCTATTATCAGACTAGCTTAAATATTCATAAAACCCTAAAATAGCATTGTACTAGGATTCGTGACCAGCCTAGCTTCAAAGAGAGGGGCCACGCTCCGATTATAGGTTCAACAACCTCAAAAACAATTCGTCCTTTTCGAGTTAGAAATTATTTTAAGCATGGTTTAGAGCTAAAATTTACTCAATTATGAGATATCTAGAAATAGACTTACAAAAACTTGCACTAAGAATGTGTAATTGTTCTAAAATATGCCCTATTTAAGAGTTGCGGTAGTAAAAGTAGCGAAGTACCTAAACGATTTTCTAGATTAGAGAGTAAAAACACAGGCACACCTTCACTTTGTTTGATCTAAATGAGAGATGATGCACATTTAACTAAATGAAGATATATTTTGGATAATAAAAATCAGGAAATCAGTCAGAAAATATAAAATTATGTAAGCTGATGTTTCGACCCAAACATGTGAGCCATCTTCAGGATATGCCGAGAATTTATATAAATTCTAAGATATTTTAAACGCGAACCATTTACCATTTTTTTTTTTTTAACGTTATTTTATTTATTTAGGTATTTTAGTTTTATTTTATTATATATATATATATATATATATATATATATATATATAATAAAATATTATTATTATTATATAATGTAATAAAATAAATATATAATAAATATAAATATTTTATTTATTTTTGTTTAGGAGGAGGAAATCTTAGGGTATGTAAAACATTTTAATAAGAAACGATTTGGAGTTTGATAAAAAAATAATAATAATAATAATAAATAATCAAGTTTCTATTATTTTTCTACAATAAATTTCAAATAAATCGTGTTTTTAGAAACTCTTACCATTATCTCCGCTGGAAACTGAAAAAAAAAACATAGCTTATTCTTTCCAACTATAAATTAATAAAATTTATAATGCTTTAAGATGTTTTGTAACCGAATTCTTTCAATCAATCTAATCAATGAGTGTTATTTTTTTGTTTTGTTTTACGTCATTTTTTCATCCAAAATTCAATGCACCTGAAGAAATCGCAAATCTCATTTGTAGTAGCCATTTTTTTTTATTGTATGAAGTTTATTCATTACATATGGACACATAAACTTAACGGAAACTCCTAGAAAGTCAGCTATCAGTGAAAAAAAAAACGAAACACACGAGCAGTTCCACGTAACTGGATATAGGAACCTAAGTAACAGTTTAAAAATGTACTTTTACTGTAGCAACATGTTACCCTTTGAAGTTGTAGGACGATTCTCGTTCCACATCAGCTACAACTAAAACTTCTTGCTATACGTTTATATAATAAAATTACTGCTATCACAAATATAATATGCAATAATATAATTATATATAAATATAATAATTAGTAATATAACGTATAAGCATGCTTATATGAATATTATTAATCCATTTATTTAATAATAGGTGAAAATATAACATAATATAATAAATAAAACTACCCGTATGCACATTACTATCACTAACCAATAGTACTAACAATTAATTATCAATATATAAACGGTTATAAGAGTGTAAATACCAATTTATAGTTAATACCTATTACAATTAAATACCTACTTAAGTAGATTGCTGTTCGTGCATTTTATTTTTTTTAACTCATTTAATATTTTTGTAATTATAATACTAATTACAGTATTATAAAGCTATGTATTTATAGTTATTTTGAAATATTAAGCACAAATTTGTTTTATTTTACTACCTGTAATTGGGCTTTAGCCTGTTGGTGGATGCTTATTAAATACTCATAATGATAATTATTTAATCTCAGTAATAAGGAATAATATAACCGTTGAACGTTAGAAACTGATTCCAAACGGAAAGCAGGATGCGAGATAATGTGATTTCAACGCTCAGTATAAAAACTTTTCTCTTCATAAAAATATTTCCCTTCAAGTAAACTCAGCTTTCCGATATATCGGAATAGCGATATTAAAATTTAAGTATTTAAAATGGATAAAAATAATTAAAACACTACAAACATAATATCTACCGTCTATTGCTTGCTAAAATATTAATTTTTAATTCTTCTATCATGGCTTTTTGATGTTACAGAATATCAGATAAAAAGGTGTCTTCCTCAGTTCCATCTTTGCCCCATGGGGCTACTGGGTCCCGCGATCCATAGGCTGCTCTTTTAAATGTTTTTTACTTTTTAAACAATAAATAAAATAATGATACTAACTACCTAGTGTGTTATTTATTTATGTTTATGACTAAAGTTGTTCAGGAAAAAAATTCTCTAAAATGAAGGGCCCCCATAACCTATAGAGCCCTAGGTCCCCACTAGGTTAAAAAAGGCACTGGTCTTCCTCTGCAATATATAACACAGGAAAAAAAACATCTTTTTATTGTCCTAAATATTTAAGTAATAATTCACTCCTTGAAAGGCGCATAACATTACCAAACCATCGAAGTACATACATCGTAAGCAGGCGAGAACCCTGAAGCAAATGCTGCAGCAAATCAGGCGCGACCATAGGCAAGAGACGCGCTTCAATAGAATTACCTAATTAAGAATTTATCTTCCATAAAAGAATAAAATACTTTAACATACCAGTAACACAACAGCACCCTCCTCTCCCCTTCCTTCTTTTAATTCTTTTTGATTTAATTATAGGTATAATTTTATATTCACACTTCTGTATTCGCAAAAGAAAAGATGCAAAAGAGCGTACCATTCATGTATACCTAAAAAACAAAATAGTAGACATAGGTTCTTGATTGAAACAAAAACCACTTAGTCGCCATTAATATTTTCACATCAATTATATGAATAAAAAAAAAAAAAAGGATTAACTTATAAAATGACGTAACCCTTTAAAAAATCAAAAGCGTGTAATAATATATGCATGCCTATGGAGTTGAAAAAGAATAACATTTAAAAAAAAAATTAAAAACTCACATACCTTACTGTGAAATCATGAACTGGGGAGATAATATCTTAAAGCATTCATTACCGCACAAAACAACGCTAATTAACCATAACTAGCTCACTATATTAAAACAAATTTAAATCACAGACAAATAAATGAAACTAATAGTTTAAGACATTTAAAACTACAAATTAAGAAAGACAACTACACCTCACGGCACAAATTACTTTTTTCAGCGCTAACTGTGAAGGAAGCAACGCCATTGCGATGATTACTAAAATAAATTTAGGAATATCTTTTTGTATATTTTTTCTGTTCAAAATATTATATTTATTTAAAACATTTTTTCTTGATTTAAGGAAAATAATTTAATTATGATCCGAAATCGTTAAACTTCCTCTAAAATTCAAATATGACATTGCAACAATTGAAATATTTCGGTCTAGCTCGATAAAAAATATAAATAAATAAAAATAAAATTATGTCAATTAATCATTTATAATCTTTTTTACAGGAAAAAACATTTTTAAAATCTTGAAATTAAATAACTTATGAATTCAATATGAAAATAAATTGATGTCAAAATTATATACACATCATAACTAAGGTCTACTGTTGTTTCTCACAGGTAAAGTAAAACTTATGTTCATCAAAGTACTACGTAAAGATGAAATCAAATATTTAAAAGATCGGTGTTTATTAGAAGGCTGGGTGTGTGGCGGGAATCGGGTAGGATTAGGTTTCAGATTGATGTTACCCGGTTTATTCATGATTTATTTAACTGTTGTTTGTTAGCTAAGTGAAATTTTCAATTTGCTTTTCTTTCACTTCTGAACTGATAGTAAAAAACATCCGACAGTACGTATTTTCTATTTGCCGAAGTTATGTAATTGTATAGTTATAGCACATTAATTAGAATCAATTATTTTAGTTGTACCATTTTAAGCAAATTAATATCATTCTGGTTTTTGTTGTGTAAAATTTAAACTTTTTTTTCTGGTTCATTGAAATTACTGACAATCCCTTCCCAATTTGATGATCTTTAGTCCAGTTTAGTATTCTTATTAATTTGTCAATGTTTATTAAGTGCTTAAATAAATCTGGCCATGTTTTGTGGCCAAGTATACCTAAACAGCTAGAAATATCTTACAATTTTTTTCATGACCACTAGAATGAGTACATATGTAATCACTTTCAGATGTGTGTTGTACTGTGGGAGATATGGTCAAAGTGGCAATCAAAATAAAGCATCAATGGTTTTCTATCTAATGAATACAAAAATATCAAGCAGCACATTTCTACAGAGTATTTTATTTTGACTACCTCTCCCTCGCTATTATCTTTAACTTGTAAGTACAGTCAAGTATTTCATACATCATATTTGTATTCCCTTAGCTTTGTCTGTTCATTGCTTTATGGTTAATTTTTCTTTATAGCTATAAAGAGTTTTTACTAATTGCTCATACATATATTAATTTTTAGCACTTGTAGAGGTCTGCAAAGTGGGTCAAACATTAAATAGCAGGCAGCTAGCCTTAAGATTTCAAGACAGCCTGTTTCGGTCATCTGATTATTGGAAGCCTGATCCTTTTATGGCCTTACAGTCCACTAACCCTGAATTAGCCAATCAGAATCTTCCTCCTACCTTCAGCATGATACTAGCTCTTAATTTAATAGGTAAATAATTTCTCAATTTTGTAAAGCATTTATGTTACCTTTAGTTCAATAAAAGTTAAGTGTAATAATGTATTTGTAACAGTGAATTCCATTTTTTCATTATTATAAACATTTTCATTAAGTAGCTCAACTTCACTTGATATAGTACAAACTTCAGATATAAAGTTTTTCTTTAGTTGAGGCTTGGATCATGATTATATGAATTATAATATTATTGCTTCAAATAATAATATAACAATTCTTTATTTTATTTTTAATCAATGGTTGCAATTTCATTGACATAATATGCATATAGTATTATACTATATATGTAGGTGGTGCGACCACCCATTTTCAGGTCTGTGCTTCCTATATATGCTGTATCTGTTGCAAATTATTGTGGTCAATTGGTACAACCCTCGAGTTAAAAACTTCAAGTATTGTTTGGTAATCCTCGCTCATTTAATCTGGACAGGTAGATTGAAGATTTTTGGTTGGTTGTTTTGATGTTTTTTGACACAAAAAATCGAGGTCATTAGTGCCCGATCCATAAAATACAACTTCTACAATCCAAAAATAAATATAAAAAACAAAAAATTTTCACTAATAGGATGAATTATATTATGTATGATTATATGATCATTATATCTGATTCAATAAATTTACAATGATAAGGAAAGAGATTATTTTATCGGCCCCACCACTATCGTTCTGTAAACCAAAATGTTTTGAAGAATCCCTTTTTTGTTTAATTTATGATTGTAGAACGGAATTGCTGTAAGATACTGGCTATTGTCAGCGTGATGTTGCAATGATGGCATCTTGGTGGTAGGTCTTTAGTGATTAGGCGAAGGTGAGTTAGTCATAAATGCCCAATCCTGAACCGAATAAGTATCACTTCTCGGTGGATGCTACAATTACAGGAGTTCCAAGGTCTTACTTCTTTATTTATAAATTTGAGTTAGCTTGGAGGACTTCTGTTCCACATGTCTCACTATTTTCTTTCTCTAATAGTTCTTTCAGTGGACATGAAAGTTCCGATGGTGTACTAGAGCCCTACCACGATCTGGAAGAGCAGTGTGCCACTTTCCTACTTTATCGAATTGTCAATATTGATATGAGTAGAATAAGAAACAGTAGACATACCATTGCGTCTTGCCTTAACCCTTTCTCTGACAGAAATCCTCTCAGCAGTTATCCGTCAATCCAAACATTCTAATAGATTATTCCCTGTGGTAAATCAATTTTCCAGGTATACCAAGGTTATGCATGGCCTGGTAGAGATGCTGACATTGTTCACTATCATAGGCTACCCTGAGATACATGAATAAGTGATTGCTTGTTATTTCATATTTCTTCTGCAGTATATTGCGGAGAGACATGTTTTGGTCTATCACAGATTTGCCTGCTCTGAAGTCACATTAGTATTTTGCCAGAATCCTAAATTCCTTTTTTTTGGACTATTTGTTTTCTACATCTTTGAAATTTTCCCCAGTTGTGGATCGACTTATGGGTCACTGGAGACCCTCCTGGAGCTTACCCAGCCTCTTTAAAGTGGATTTAAAGATTAAAGGACTTAATTAGAGTGGAGGATAATCATGATGGTTGAGCTTGAATGCTTATCACACAATTTACTCGTATAACTGCTGATCAAGAAACAGTATCTTACTAAGTATTGAAATCAAGATCCTTCAGTTTTTTAAAAAGATTTTATTCATCTAATCATACATTGATTTTTCAAGAAACCAGGGTGATAAGAAACAAAACAACATCAGATTCATGATGTACTTCACAACATTATTGAATTTCATGTAAGCAAATAAATAAATATTTGGTGACTAACTAGACCATCTTTTTTATTCTTTGAATTTACTTTATTTCCAGCATCCAAGCAGTCATCAATCCAATGCAGCTTACTTGAGCAACGTAATGTAGTGAAATCTTATTGAAGAACGGTGCAGATACTATGTGGTCTTTGATTATAGTCCTCGCACCGTTTCTCAGTAAGAATATCACAATATCCTCCTTTGAAATTTTTACTGCCATCATCAATGCAGTGGTGCCTCTGTCATAAGCTGCACAACACACAATAGGAAGAAATTACAGCCTTTTTTGTCACATCATCTAAAACTTTAACAATGCATCCTTATTAAAACACATATGTCTCTTAATTGTATTGTTTTATCTTTATTAATCTCTTACTGAAGTTTTTATTTCTTAATTTAATTTATAAAACTTTCTTCTTTTTTTTCCATACATTATACTGCTTTTATTTAAAAAAAATGTTTTGTTACTATTGGTTAACGCTATTGTCTTCTGTTACTATTAGTTTCCATTATGGTGTAAAAACATGATGAGGACAACAATAATTGTTAATTAAAGTTTCTGCAAACATGGTAAGGCTAGATCCATTCAATTCTAAAACAATGGGATGGTCCATAATGGGAGGTAACTGATTTAAATCCCCAACAAGAAGTACTGATGCATCACCAAAAGAAATATCACGGCCCGTTACCTGTCTAAGCCTAGTATTGATGCTGTACACAAAAAGAGAAACTATTAGGATGCAGGCAGTCAATATACTGTGTGGAAGTGAACACATTTGCTATAAACAGCAGTCAACACCAACCATCTTAATTTTATATTACAATGTATATGTGCAGTTATAAAATCTTACAGTTAAAGCTTAATTCTGTGGTGGTTAGGTAAAGGGGTAAAAGTCATTTTTTTTTCCACAATAGGTTTAGGTTATATTTTGTTCTTTTTAATGAACGTTACCTTTGAGATAAAGGAAATAAATGAGTCAATTTGCTTTCCATATTAACACTGTTTCATTGACTTTTATCCATTTTCACAAAGGTAAAGTTCATTATAAAGAATAACGTATAACTTGAACCCATTGATGCAAAAAAATGACTTGTACTCTTTTGCCCAAACACCACAGAATCTTGTTACTACCCAAACAGATGTTTTTTAAAAATTGGTATATTAGAATATAAGTAATTATATGCATATAAGGTGAGGTGAGATGGAGATAAATCTGTGTACATGCTGTAAAATTACATATATGAGGGGGTGAGACGCCAAGGGGTACAAGTGGCAACTTAATAATTTTGTGGGAACGCATTTTCAAGTTTAAACATCTTGATAAAACCTGAATCATTTAAGTTCATATCATACTTATATAATGGCTCTAATATACATTCCTAATATTGAGCAATATTGCTTTTGAAAAACATTTTATATGCATTAACCATCCATAACCGCACTTAACTCTATCTTTGAAAAAAAAAATATTTGTACCCCTTGGCTTCTCACCCTTTCATATATAATTTGTCCTTTTTTTTATTTATATAATGTATGTAAGACCTTGATACTAAAGCCTGAAATGTCTTATAAAACATCACAGATATCAATTATTTAGATTTTCTATGTTTCTATTGACTGTATATTAATTGGATAGCTCCATGTTGCAAATATACTGGTTTTATAAACATTTTTATTAACGATTGGTTGTTTTATAAACTATTAACATTAACCTTGGTTTTTTGGAGTAGTATATAATGAAGAGAAGGCAGTGAATGTTTTAATCTTATGAAATTATACCTACATGGATATTGGGGCAGCATAAGGGTGACACCAATGCTTCTGCTGTTTGTCTGACGTACTAAAGATGACCTACTTAATTTGGCCATAATCACATAAATCAAAAGCCTGTTAAGGGTTTTTTGAACTAAGAGTGGAAGGGCATGTCAAGTGGAATTTGGCAGCTTAGGACTTAAAACCATAATTTTGTTTTTCATTTAAGTAAATATGCCGTATTAGTTACTGTTTAGCTAGTAACTTCTATTAGAGCAGTGGTTTCCAACCCATAGAATTTTGCAGATCACTAAGCCAAAAAAATAAAAACGTACCACCCCACCCTCCGACTAGGGGATTAGAATGCTAAAAATGTATTTTGAGACACTTTTGTAGTGCATTTACCTTTTAATACTTTATAACTAACACTCATACCTTCGGAAAGCTAAACAATAAAACAGTCCTTCGTATATTTCTCACAAAAAACATAGGAGAGGGTGCTGTCGGACCCTCCTATGGCGCACTGGTTATGAACTATTGTATTAGAGAGACTTTTGGCTTTGATGGAATCTTGAAATTTAATCTAATTATATTTTTTTTTTTAGCTGTTATTTATTTTGAAAAATGCATAATGGATTTATGAGTAAGTACGTAAGTGATATTTATTTTCAGTTATGTTTTAATTTTGAATATATTCAAATAGTTAGTTCAGTATCCTTATTTTTTTTGTTTATTTATAGGTCCTATTTTTATCAAATACTAGTTCAGACAGTTCCCTTGGGTCATATATTTTAAAGATACTCGAGAGGAAAAGTGTAAATTTTATAAGTGGTTTGGTCCTATTTTCCTTGACTTGGACCAGTCATATATCTTTTATGAGTACTTTAGGTTCATTGAGCCTTTACATTGGGTCTTACTGTCTTCTATGATTGTTATTTTGTCAGTTTAAACAGTTCTCAGAATTACAGGGTCATTGGATAATTAATGTGCAGCAATAGTGCTAGGATTGATCTTTGAGTAATTCTGCCATTATTTGTTGAAGATATAAAGTGGAAAATATTATGATTTTGAGCTTTGCTGATCGATCATTCCACACCAAATCAACAAAAAATCATTAATTTTTGACTAAAGAATTTTTTTTTTTTAAGTGAAACTTAATATTTATGTTGTATGCATAAATATAGTAAAAAATTCATAGTTTCAGATTTTTATCATCTTCAGCTTTTGAGTTATAGTTTTTTTATAAAAAGATTGGCTATTTTTTGATACGTTCTGAATCATTGAAAAATTAATAGCTCCAAAACTATTTGCCCTAGAAAGCTGAAAATAGTATGATTTTGGTCATGATTGTTTTGTTTTTTTCATTTTAATTCAAAAATTAAAAATGAGAAAAATATGAAATTTTGCATTTTTTATCCAAACTGATAGTAATACATATGTACAAAAAAATCATTGAATTCATTGACCAACCCAAGACATGCCGGGGATACGTTATTAGCATGCATGTGTTATATATCATTAGGGAGAAAAAAACAATAACCACCGATATTATATAGAAATAGTTATTGTGAACGGTATTGGAGAGGGAGGGAGGTACAACTGTGGTACACCTCAACATGAAGAATCCTTGGTTGTGGCATGTGTTATAGAAAGGACCCCAGTTCTAGACCATTGGTTGATTTGGCATGGAATAGGGTCCTTAAAGAGAAGTCACTTTTGTCAAAGACGTAGTTGGATATATGGCAACTGAAAATACCCCCATAAATAATAGCAACATTAAGTCTTACAAGATATCAACGTATTTTTTTTTTAAAAAGGCATAAGCGTCATTTAGCAAATTTTACAGGAAAAACATTAAATATTTTTTACCCAAATAACAATATATATTTTTAAATTGTATCCTTTATTGTGAACAGTCGAATTTTATAAGGTGGCAAAACTTTTACAATTACAATATATTTACTCAAGGCCAGAGTCACGACTGAGACGTCAGTATTTGGTGCTTCAATAGTAGATTTTTAGACCATTTCTAATTTTTTTTCTATATGTCGAGAGCTGGAATCGATAGAGATGGTGTTTATGTCCCATGATAAATTTAAACCTAAATTTTGAATTGTTGGTGCTTAAACCTTTTTCAAATAATGCTATCAATATCTGGTCAAAATTTTTGGAATATTCAATCTAAAACTTACAATAAACTTAAAAAGTTTTACTCATATCTGTTTTGTTTGTAAATAGTAATTTAAGAATATTCCCGTTTAATTTTCTGAAGAATTAGTAGTTAATTATTGTACGGGATAATAGATGTTTTCAGGGCAATTATAAGACCAGTTATCAAGTTATAATCTGGGGCTTAATACTGAATTTTACTAAGTCAATTATTTTATTATGAAGATTGTGAAATAAGATAGAGGCTATGCTATTCAGTGTCAAGGCTTATTAATTAAATCAGTATATATGTCCTTACTGCCCTATTCAGATTATATAAATGAGGGTGATAAAATAAATAAATAAGAAAATGGCTTGTAAGAGCAGATTTTTTTCTATTATACACTGTTCTGTAACAGTCATCTTTCTGGAGTAGATCTGTTTTAGAAGGTTCTTGTTAGGTATCCACAAGTTTCCATTATCACTCATGCATGAGTTATTTTTGGCTTAGTTGATTTTTTTCTTCCCTTATTCAGTAAGTGTGTTATCAGCTATTTTATTTAGTGAAAGCTTCTTTTAAAATTATTTCTGTTGGAGTACAGAGTCAAGAATCCCACGATTAATATCTGGGATAATTCATCAGTCTTTACATAAGATTGAATAAATCATAATGAAATAATGCTCCAGTTCAAAATGATTATGAAAATACTAATGATTCTGAGGAAATTCATTTCAAGAAAAAACAAGAATATCTTATGGTATGGTACATCCAAAATACCATTTTTATTTTTATTTAATTTTACATCCACTCCTTCAGTTCAGCATCTGATAATAAGCAGTGTAGTTAATTTAATTGGCATGACAAAGCACCCATCAGCACCTACCCCTAACTTGAAGTTATAAATAATTTATCTCATAATCAATTAATTAATTATGCATTTTGCATACAGTTATAAAAATATATATGCTTGTAAAAAAATAGATATATTTTTTGTAACAATACCATATTCCACAAAGCCAAAGAAAAACATCGTTTTTTCACATGAAATATCAATTAATTTATAATTTTCAAAGATTAACTGAATGAACAACTAGAAAGCACAGATATGGTTAGTAAATGTCAAGCCAAGTCTGAATTTTGGTAAAAACAGAATTCTTGTCTTATAAAAACATCAAACTTATTATATATACATAATTTAAACTCATAAAACTATATATAAACAGAATAGAATAATTGTCTCTTATAGAACTAACATAACATGTTATTAAAACAAATTTTTAATGATAATTGTTAAAAATATCATTCTTAATAGGCCATCTGAAGTAAGTGTACTTTTTAACTGACTCAAATCAAACAGAAATTAGCATCTATAATCAGTCATTTTCGATATGGGTCATTTATTTCCAAAATGAACTCTAAACGATTTTTATTGGAAATCCTATTTAAAATTTAAATGTTGTTTAATTAATATTAATATAATCAACGATTTTTGGAAATATATGCTAGAATGAAGATTTTTCTAATATATTTTTTTAAAAAATTGGTTTTGATATCACAATGGGAATAGAAAGTATAGTTTTTCACGGTACCTTAAGAGATAACAACAGTCATTTAAGTCAACGCCATTTACTTGGAATCTAAGTTAAATCAGGGTCTAGCAAAACGCATTTTGCATTATATAGTTAGACCATACCATATTTTTTTTTTTATTCGAATATTACGAGGTCATTTATTTGAAAACTAGCAAACAATAGAACATCACTGTGTTTTCTTTTTGAACAGAAATTCATTAGAAAATGACAGATTTGGAAAACATCTATCGAGGGCACATGGCATGTCTACCACCGTCTATTGGAATACTAGCAGCAGTAATAAAAGATGCTTTTTCACTTGCTAGGAAAATAATTGTATCAGCTACTTCCTCCGGCTCTCCAGGTCTTCCCAATGCATGTGTGGTTTTGCTTCGCTCTAAAAAATCTGCATATGCTTTTTCATCTAAACCTCCTCTTTTCTGAAGTTCAGTTATGATAACACCAGGGCTTACTGCATTTACTCTTACTTGCTTAGGAGCCAGTTCTAATGCTACACATTTTGTAAAATGTTCTATAGCTGCTTTTGACATGTTGTAAGCCAAAACATTCGGAAAAGAACGTATTCCATTGACACTTGAAACATTAACAATATTTCCTTTAGTTTTGACTAAATGAGGCACAGCCTGCATGGTGAGATTATAAACAGATCTAACATTAATATTAAAAACTCTGTCATACTGTTCAAGGGATGTATTTTCAATGCTACCCAATTCTAAGATACCAGCATTATTAACTAAAACATCAAGACGATCAAACTGTTTAATAGTACAATCAACTAAATTTTTCACATGCTGTTCATCTTCAATATTACCGCTTATAACTAGAGGCTCCTTTTCATTTACATCTTTGCAACATTTCGCCACTTTTTCAAGTGCTGCAACGTTTCTACCAGTCAAAACAAGTTGTGCTCCTAATTTAGCAAACCTGAGTGCTGTTTCTGCTCCTATTCCGGAGCTTGAGCCGGTAATAAGAACAACTTTACCAAGGAATTCCATGTTTAATAATACAGTCCAGTACTAGAAACCTTATAGCACAATTTAACTTATTTGATCTGAGTTCAAATAACTGATAAGCTATCACAAAGAGCTAATATTTAATAATGTTGGTCATTAGTTTAATGTGCAACAAAGTGAGTGGAATTTTCAACATATTCAGAAATATCTTTCTGACCAATATTTATTTATTTAAATACTTGATGCAACATTTTACTTAAAAGTTTCGATATTATGCCAACAGTTTATCGTATTGATCATTGCCTTCACTTAGTGTTAATCATTATTTTATTTTGGAACGAGAAAACATTGTAAGTCCGAAAAACTCGTGTCTGTTAATAATAAAAATCGGGACAGCGGATTTTTGTGGACCTCAGTTTAAAATTTGATCCTCTCGTTTTCCCTCTAGCGGCCGTGGAAATAACTCTTGAGAATTTAAACTTTCTTATTAGTAGATTTGTTTTTTCTGGCTCCAATAAAATCTAGTAAAATAAACATACAAGTTTTTCTCGTTCTACTGTCGATGTATATACAGGAAGACTTATGCAACGATTGCCACTTGGAACTCAAGAACGATTCGCCTTCAACAAATTAGCATCAGCATTTATTCAACAAGCGTTTTATTAGTAATCATTTGATTGGGAAATAATGTGTCTAGTTGTTTCATGAGGTTTTAAAGAGGCATAGATTCGAATGGCCCGACAGAATTGACCACCTAATGAACCTATATCTACTCAGCTTGTCTAGGACAGAAGTTCCCAACCGATCGTCCGCGGGAGGGTCCGGCAATGTTAATGACTTAATGTTATGACTGTTTTCCTTTTCGGAGGTTTGAGTGTTAGTTGAAAAGTTTTAACAGGTTATTGCTATAAAAGTTTTTCAAAATGCGCTTTTAAGCATCCTAATCCCCAAGTCAGGAGTGGTAAAAAAGATCCAATTTATGGCTTAGTGGTCTACAAATCTCTACGGGTAATAGAGTCTATAAATCTAGTAATATAGTTATTATTTTATAGTAATATAGTAGTAATATAGTTATTATTAGGTAATATCTAGTAGGGTAATATAGTCTATAAATCTCTACCACAGGGCTAGAGAATAAGTTGGTAACCTGTCTGATAACTCCACCCAATGGTTAGAGTGCATAGAGGCATTAAACACAATAAACAACTTTGCTGGGGTATTCTAAAAATCCTGGCTTCAGTGTCATTTTTATGGTTTACTTTCCGGTAGTTATTTAATTGGACAGAGAACCTGCAGAACAATACAAGTAATCTTGATGCTGCCTACTAACAGCGATTGTTATCCCTTTTAGTCTATATCTGCCGTTTTCCCGCATGGAATGCTGCTCTTTGGCAGAACGTGGTTCTGCAACGCGCAAGAAAGGACTTGGGTGTCACTTCCTCGATATATTCTCCTTAGATTTCTCAGGCCCTATAGCGGACGACAACACTATTACCGTCCTTTAACTGATTTACGCTCTCACTACTAGATATCGCTAAGGTATAAACACACAGTCGCCCATCATATAAAATACGACAATTTTTTATTCAATAACATTATTATTTTCTTGTGTCATATATTTTGTCGTATTTTATTTTATTTTTATTTTATATGATGGGCGACTGTGTGTTTATACCTTATCGTAGATATCTACATCTATTATTTTTTTCGGTACAACTTTAAAATCGGGTCGCATTATCACTGCTTCTTGCCGTAGTTATACGAAGGTCGACGTACTAGCACTCTCCAGCACCATTTGTGCTAAATAACTTGCTTTGTAAAGAATTTGCTTTGCATTCAATCACAACATTTGTATTCATTAGATTTAATAAAATTATTACTACTTAAATTAGATATTATTTAAAATTATTAGTGCTGTCGACTTCCGCTCACTACGTTTGCTCTAGAGATAAATTAAATCCCAACGGATCCTTTTCAGTTTAGCTCGGAGCCTTACCTTTTTCATTTCAATTATTACTGCTTTAATTATACCACAGTTGTTGACTTCCACTCGCTACGCTAGCTCAAGAGATATACAAACCTACAAAAGATTCTTTTCAGTTGAGGTAGGGCCCTTACTGTAATTTAAACTATTGCTGTTTTAGGTAAAACTTCCCTAGACCACTGGAAGTCGACAGCACTAAGTTTAAACAATCAATGATAATTCCAATGTTACAATTGAATGCAAAGCAGTGATTTAACGCTATAGAGTGATTTTCCGGCGACATTCGGGCAACTTCGGTAGGAGGCAGCGAATTGTAATATTGCAAATTGTACCATTTTTTCTTATAATAAAGCTATGATATAGAAGTGTACTACTCTAAGCCAAAATTATTGTAGATTGTAACAACTCTCAATGTCAATGTTTAACAAAGAGGAATGAATACACCAGAGTTGGGTCATTTAAAATAAGTTATCCACTCAGTCTCTCCAGATCTGAGCCCACCCACTGTTAGATCAGTGCATCTGCCTTTATTTTTATCCCATACATAATTGATTTATTTTTTCCAGGCCTTTCCTTGTTCTTAGATTCCTTACATTCAGATCCGCTGGCGAATACTCCTCCGCTGAATACTTCTATCCTCCACAGTCAGGTGACGAATAGCTTTCTGTGTGCAGGTCTGAGGACGAATACCCCTCGAGCCTTACCTCTCTCCTCCCCACCTCCCACTAAGCCCGGAGGCGAATACCCTCTCCGTTAGTGGCTACCTTTCTGCAATGTTCTAAGGAACTAAGGAACGGATCATAGCTTTAACCTTCAGCTTCGCTGATCATAAGAAAGATTGGTTGGCCCTTCGATTCTTTGATCATCCCATCTTAATCTCTCCTACTTCCTCCCGGATACTCTTAACCAAATCTGGATAAGCATTGTTCGAGGCCTTCTAGTATATCCTATCACACCTATAACCCTCACCTTGACAATTGGTGACATTTACAATACCTCGACAGCCCCTTAGATACTTCCTCGGAGCTGAGTGAGAACTATTTCCTACTTTACCATCATTCCAAATCTTTTTCCATATGTAGTATTGCTAATTAACGGTCTATATAAAGAAGACATTTTTACAAAGGTGTACGTTATCGCGTAAGGTGTACGTTATATTATCACTTGAACCTTTTATACCATATAAGTTGTAACACCTTTTAATCTAATATGATTACCTAAAGTTTCAGTTATTATTTGTGCAATTCCTTTGTTGAATTTATCTTCTGCACTTACACCAATGTCATCGAAAACAACGGATTATTTTTGTCGATCAATATTTATATATTAAAATTGTTTTCTCAACCAAACATAAAATTTCTTAACTTCGCCGACCCCCTCATGCTTTCATAGGGATGTAGAATAAGTCTGCAGTTGATTTTCCAAAAGTATAACATAATGATTATGCTACCCTTTTTTTTATCATCAGCTTGACTTTCTGCTAATTTACTTCTTTCTCTCAATCGTTAAACCCTTCCTCTTAGAATTAAGTTATATTTCATTGATTCAGAATCTGTAAATTACTCTTTGTTTCCAAATTCATGATTGCTGTTTGGACTGATGCACAATATTGAATCCTTATTTTTATTAATGTTAACTATTTTAAGGATTCTTATATTTTATTGATTTTTTTTATGTTTAAAATGAATTGTTTTAAAAAACCTAAAAAGTTTGATATCAGTTGTAATCAAGCATTGTTAGCTCAGGTTATGTTATCAGTATTGGGAACAATTTTCTTTCTTTTGTTAAGCTGTTGATAACAGTCTGATGTGAATCA
Source organism: Rhaphigaster nebulosa (assembly GCA_948150685.1). Taxonomy (NCBI): domain Eukaryota; kingdom Metazoa; phylum Arthropoda; class Insecta; order Hemiptera; family Pentatomidae; genus Rhaphigaster; species Rhaphigaster nebulosa. The sequence continues at coordinate 121,476,691 of OX411309.1, read as the reverse complement.
ATTGATGACAACTTTAATTAACAAATGTCTTTAGTACAGCTTGATACAGGGAATGATCCCTGGTATGTTTTGTTGTTAAATTCATGGTATTTCTGTTGTTTATCAAGTTTTATATCAACAGTTATAATTTTTTTTATTTAATTAGGTTAACAGAGCATGAATCTTGTGAAAAACTATATCGAGAAATAGTTACACAGCTAAATGCTAGAAATGTTTTTCCTACAAACTCCGAAAAATTCTCTGCTGCTTCTGCTGCTATTAGACTTCGCTTGAAACAATATAATTATGAAGTACAAGAGCTTAGGAGAAATTTACTATATTCTAGTTCTCTGTATCCTTTGAAATAGTTTCAAACACTTATTTCTGTTAGGACAAAAATCTTTAGTATTTTTAAGATGAATCTTTAGTAACTTGTTCTAGTTTTCTACCGACATACTTTTTGGTACAATATAATTGGTTGTTAGTTTTACTTACTTGTAAATACAGTTTGAGAGTAACTATGTGCAAAACTCAACTTAATATTTATGAAAAGTTTGGGAACCTTGTTTTAATTCTCATTGTGCCATTGTTATGTTCAGTTGAGCGATTACATATCTACTTGTCAATATTCTATTCTGAACAATAATAAAATATCCTGCTTATTTAAAATTAATTATTTGTATTATTTTCTGTATTGTTATTGGACATAGTTTCTATGAATGAAGTATTAATTTACCAAAATATTTTCACAATCTTTTAATTTTTTTTAGCTTAAAAATGAATGTAAAGAGAGCTGAATAAGTGATTTTTTTTGCTTAGATTAATGGTTAATTCAATTTTGAATACTGTCTGTTCTAAAAAGTTGTTTCCTTAAATGAATTTAGCACTCAGGAAGAAAGGGAGCGACGTCAGAGACTTATTGAAGATTTAGAAAGCAAAAATATTCAACTTTCACAAGATTTCCGTGTGAGGTTTGTATGTTTAATTAAATCATATATCATTTCTGAGACCAGATTTTCCTCAATATTCAAAAAAGATGTCATTGCTTTTATGAATTTCATCTAACCACTCTGTTTTGTAATCAATATCTGTAACAATTTAATTTGGAAACAATGAATATAGCATATTGCTGTATTTCTAACAATAATTATGTTATTTATGCTTTTTTATAATGACTACTGTTTTGTTGTTATCAGCTCAATGTTTGAAAAATTGATAACTTAAAATCCTTTTGAAAATTTTAAATTTATTAATTTTATAATCTATTTGATTTCAAGTGATATTGATTAGGTGATTTAAGCCAATTGGCTATGAATTAATCAATTTTTATTTTCATTGGAACATGTAGTATAATTACTTGGTAACTTGATCATAGATTTATTTGAAACCTTCATATAATTATGGAAAAGATATGTCATAGAAATAAGAATCATTTATAAACTGACAGAATGACAGCCACTTTATGTTATTATACGTTTTCAAATCAATTTTGTGTGATATTCTTTCCAGTAAAGAACAAAGAGATAGAAACCAGTTATTGGATACTCCTGGGGATAGCGGAGGTGTCAGCTGGTTGGACGATGTGAGTCCTGATAAACCTTTGCTTGCTGATGATTTTGTGCCATCGATGGACACTCTGCGCCAAGAGCAAAGTCAAATTTTAGCCGGTATAGTAAATCATTATGCAGTTTTACTTACTAGGGGAGGGCACAGTCAATGGTTCACCAATTTTGGACATCCTACATGTTTTAAAACCAACGTTATTCCGTTATTTGTAAAACCAATGTTAAACCTCAATTTTGTTTTTATTTTGTTATCACATTTTTATACACATACCTTCTAGGTAATGCAATAGTTGTTTGTATGTATGGATGGATGAAATTCCCCCTTTCCTACGAGCCCAAGAAAATCGAAATTGGATAAACTGAATACGAGATATAGAGCTTCAAAATCGAAAAATAATTTCGTGGTTTTCAAATTTTAAAACCTCTCAAAACTGAAAAAAAAAAATTGTTTTCGATGATATTTTCAACATGTAGGTTTTTTGGTGCGCTGAATCAAAATTTGCCATAATTTTTGTTGTAAAAAAATCTAAAAGGCTAGTTTACTCAATAATCTAAACATTTTTTCAATTTGACCAAAAAGCAATTTTTTTTTAGTTTGTATTTTTTCCTTTAATATACGCCGAAAAAGAAATATTTTGGTGGAAAAACACGTCAATATCATTTTCCCAACTCGAGATTAAATATAAAACAGTTTCAGCATGTCTTATTTTTTTTTTCTCGGTTCCTATGGCCATTGGAACGAATGCCGGGACATATATTCAATATGTTTGGATGTAGGATGAGTGGTTAGAATGATTCAAAAAAATTGGTTGGAATCTGTGACCCATTGACTGTGCACTTCCCTGGATAATTTAAAGATCATTGAAAGGTATCTTTTTGTTGGCAATGGTAAGATATAAAGTTTAAAAAAATGTTTTTTTTTTTATTGGTTTCTGTTGATTCTTTTATATTCTTTTGTTATATTTTAAACCATGATAAGCTTTCATAGCCATTATTCTTTGTTTAATGCCATTTGAGTCATCAGGCTGGTTTATTTGATAAACTATCAAGAAACTTCAATTTAAAAATTTCAATACTTTTTTTTCGACATTTAACTTTATTTTCATGTTTTAGGATCCCTTGAGACCGAATAATTTTTTTTTTAAATAACCTATCCTTGTGTCTCATATCGTTTTGTTACTTCTCTCCTTAAACATTCAGATAAAATCATTTCTCGATTAGATTGTTAGTTCAAGTTAAAATAACCTTTAAATTGATTTGAAATATGAAAAATCTTTTAATAAATTTAAAATATGGTTCCATCTATGTTTGTGTTAACACACTCATTGCAGATGATGTCAACATTCATGTCAAGGGGCTCTTACATTAAAATTTGGTGGGGCTGACCTGCGCACTGCAATATTTGCCACATTACTTGTCTCCACCCCTCTGTATCGGTCATATAAGCTTCATGTATTGTTTGTTTCGAATTGCCTAAATTTTTTTCATTTTTGGGAAATTCATTGTAATTCTCTTTTTTTCTGGTGAATATTTTTTTAATATATAATAGTGGTTTATTTCTCCTACCCAGTTTTATTTTATGATATTTTGCTGAGAGAAAAGCAGAAATTTTATTTTAAAAATTTGGAACAAGTGTTTTTTATTTTATAGCCTGGACTTTTCTAATGATTGACAATAGACAATAAATAATACTCCAGAAAAAAAGGATTGTTGCTGAGGGTAGGGTTTTTTGCTGATTTGCATAACCAAACTATACTGCACAGTGGGTGACATGAGCGTCATATTGTTCAACTTACAAAAGTTCGAAAATCAATTTTTTAAGTAGATTTAAAAAAAAATCCTCCCCCCAGATAGTGATATTAAAGATGTTTGATCTCGTTAATTTAGTGTGAGCTAAATATTATCCCTAGATCTAAAAATTCTAAATTTGGGCTGTTGGAATAGAATGCTAGTGGACCGAATGGGATTTTTAAAAATAAATGTAAAAACAAATTAAACTTTAGGATATATTGAATAAATGAGAGTAATACGAAAGGACGCAAACAAAATAAATAAATATTTGCCTAAAAAAACATTATAAAAAAAAAAGGAGCAAAAATGTTGTTATGTGGTTACTGCCTCTATTGATTTCATCTAGAAGATAATGATGGATGTAACTATAGACATAGGATGGCCAACCTTTTGTATACCATGTGCCAATTTTTTAACAGACGAGCTCAGATGCGATGTATAACTCGAGCACTTTTTATACCTTCTTAAGTTTATGGTTAGGTATTGGAAAATAGAGATAAGGATAGGATCTGCTTTGCTTAGAGGAGGAAAAGGAATAACTTAATCACCCAATTAAATTAATTAATTTATGCTAGTTTATTAAAGCATCAATCTACTGTAGTCATATATTGATATCTTGAATGAGAGAATGATCGCTTCGTGATGGTGCTACAGCTGGCAGGGAATCTCATATGGGGGAAGATAACTCAGCACCACATTTGTTGGCACTGAGAGCAAACAAGGAATTTGGATTTATCTGTTTCTGTTCTCTCTGCTTGCTAGGAACCCTAGCCCTGGCATATGTTTATATCCAGTGTGTGGGGGAATTTTGAATTATTTAGTCATCTCCAGCTTTAAAATAATAATATTGGTTTTGATAAAATGGTCCCTATGTATAATATTATTATAGAATATGATACATTAGTCAATATGATCATCAGAGATTGTGTTGTATTCTTAATGTTTTAGCTTCTAAATTCATTTTGTTTACTGCTTTTAGATCAAGATAAAGGTCTGGAGAACTTATCAAAAGTGATCAACCGGCAAAAGAATATTGCCATTACTATTGGAAATGAAGTGGATTTACATAATGGTAAGAACTTTGGCTTCTGATTGTTCATTGTTAGCCATTCACATCATTTACTCTAAATATAATGGATTTATCTTCTATAAATTTTGTCTTTATTTTCAAAAAAAAAAAAGTGAATTTATTAGATAATTTATAATATGACTTGGAAAAGAAAAGTTTTTAAAATTGAAAAAATGTTAAAGTATTCTAATCAAAGAAAAGTTGGTTGGTGGAGGTGATCGTTGTCAAGATAGAAAATTCACTGTAAGTTTAATATTTCTTTTAATGTTTGCCGTAATGCACATAATGCACTTTCTGTGTAGTTTTTTTTCTTGACCGCACCCACCAACTTCTTGATTATATCTATGGTCAACCATATCTCCACCATTATAAAGTATTTTAACTTTTATTTTTGTGTTACTCATTATCGCTAAAATTGTACTGCTACACACATGGTAACACATTCGTGTTCAAATTTTTATCAATTATCATATATAAATTACCATAAACTGGGGTAACTTTAAGAAAATCCTTATTTCATATTTGAAATAAAAAAGCAAAAACTCAAAAAGAGATATAAATTGGAAGATTCTAAACAGAAAGCCTTAAGTCTCTAAAGTACCAGTAAGCTACTAATCAGTCAATGTTTCTCCAATTCAGGCTTTATCAGGAAATGCAGCAACAGCTTACTTCAACAGTCTAAAAAAAGATATATCAACCAGAGACAGCACACAAGTCCAAGATATCCAGTTACTTACAGAATATGTGTCTCTGTAATTTACAAAAAGGTTTTGTCTGTTTGTTGAGACAATATAATACGCTACCTTTCTCTGGTTACAGAACATCTGAAGCTGAGTCATTGAAAATGATTTTCTGTTATTTATTTTTTTCCTATCTGAGAAATTATTAATTTTATTTTTAGTTCTGAAATCATTTGATTCATACCAATTTGGTTATAAAAGTAGTTTATATGTTGTGATTTATCCTTTTGTTGGACTACAGATTTGCTCGATGATATTTCAACTCAGATGGACACTGTCCAAGGAAGTATCCAGAGAGAAAATGTTCAAGTGAGAGTGATTACTGAGAAGGACAGTACATGGGGTAGGTTTATTTCGATCTTTTAACACAATTCTTTCTCAGATTTTTCTATATTCAAATGTCAATTTGAAATATACACACACACACACACACACACATATATATATATATATATGTATATATTTATACATAATATGAAAAAAAGAAATTGGAATTAATGTTTCTTAAACTAATTGAGACTGTACGGTTAGAGATGTAATATACTTCTATACCGTAATATGCTTGTTTTTTTTTTTCCAGGATACTGGTTGATCATCTTTGTCCTGTTTCTCGCTATCATTCTCATTGGTGTTTTTTAAAATTCATGACTGAAAATAATCTAATCGAATTATGTATATTCACTTTGTTGATATCATTTAAAGAGATGTATATATTGTATGAATTATCAATTTGTTTTAAAATATTGTATTTTTATTTGTATATTGTATTAATAAATTAAATTAAAGGTACCTATATAACTTTGTTATATCATGAAAGAATAATACAAGGATAGCTACTGATTTAATTTTATTAATTTTTCACAACTTCAGTTTCTTTTTTTAAAAAATTTGTATTTTGTTGACCTCAGTGATGAACTGTCACTATCCTACTATGAATAGGGACATGGGGTTGATTCCCTGACCCCCCGAGGATTTTCCCCAAAAGGTCTGGAATGGGGTCCTTAAAGACTCATGAAATGTACTTAATACAGTGGAAATTTGTAATGTACTTATGATGGTTTATGTACTCGTAATACGAAAATCCAAGAAAGATTTGCCCTGTTAGGATGAATATATCATACAAACGTGATGTATCCTATTACCACTTTTTCCGTAAATTTTGATTCCTTACCATCCTCATTTTACTTATACTGCTTTCTCTTACTCTTCGAAGTCTCTTCAGTTATTCATAATAAGTCATTCTGATGAGCTAAAGTAGCCATTTTACTTCGTTATTACACTTGGCAGTACTCCTAAGGCATGAGGACATGGTATACCTAGTCTTTCCTAGGCCACTGAGGAATCTAATTTCCATTGCTGTTGTTTTGTTGGTTTTTCTATTCTGCCCAGCCATCTGATTCATGACTTAGTAATTTTAGGTTGTCTTCATCCATACATGTAAGACCTTTATGTTAGATGGGTTGATGATCAGCTTCAACATGACAGACCATTATTAAGTATAAAAGATACAAGATTCTGTCATTTATTTTTGATTGTACATTTTGTTTGGTCACCATCTTTTACAGAGATTCTCTCTTCTTTGTTTGAGAAAAAATAAATATAACGTGATGAAATGTATCTTTAGTCATCTTGAAAAATCATTCTTCAAACATAACTTTGAGCTTAGGATTGCTTCCATTCTTGGAATGGCCAATGTGGTAGGTATTATTTGTGGTAGTTTATTGAAGATATATTGATCTAAGGTATTTCTTTTTTTTTAATTGTTACAATCCCAATTGTAAATGTGTTTGTTAATTATTATTATAGTTAATATGTTAATTAATCAAGGAAATGATTGGAATAAAAGCTGAATAAAACATAAATTTCATTTTTTTTTCTCATCAAATTTTCACTCTGCATTGTAGGCTATTATCATGGCAACTAATTGAGATAGGATTGTTTATAAACATAATAATTATTAAAAACCTTCATATTTTTCCCAGCATCTCTATCTAGTACAGTTTTGTTTTCGTACATACCTATTCTCTCTTTCTTCATTACTTTTTAAGGGATTGATTACATATTTTAAATTAATTAATAGTTTATTTAAATTTGGTTATTTTGTTTCCTGTTTTTTCCCTTCACGCTTTTGTAACTTTAAATGATCAGATTGTAATTTGTTTAACATCATCGTTTTCGTAAACACTCATATCTAGTATGAACATGGCCTATAATGTGCATTGATACGTTTATTTTATTTTTAAATAATCTGCTTTATTTTCAAATAATCTCTCTATTGACAATTAAATAAATGGCTACATAAAAAACTATGTTTTATTCATTCTGACATCCTCAGAAATCATATATTTGATTTATAATACACTGCCCAAACAAACAAGATATTAAATAGATAAGTGTTTGACTTAGCAAATGTTTCTGCTTTGAATATTTTTATATCACAGGATCATGTAAAATCATGAAATCTTTTGTAACACTTTCAATCGAAAATATAATTTTAAAAAAAGTAGCTCGCTAGTTAACATGTAATACTTTTTTTTTACTTTACCTAAAATGCATATTGGCAATGCAGTGTTCTGTTATTACATAAATATTTATATCAGTTGTACGATGGTTGAACATAAAGAGTGTTCATAGAAAATAAATAAATTGAATAAAATCATGTTAGCTCATCAAGAATGCCATGCATTTCTTTAAATATCTATAGGAAAAATGTTTACACTTTTAATCAAGTATGCTACAGTCTCACAAGTCAGGATATTAATATAGATTTTTCATTTTATTTTTTATTTAATATAAATATAGATTTGATATTTAATATAAATATAGATGTCAATATTTATATCAGTTTAACTATTATTTCCTAAAACAAGAGAGAAAAAGTAATGGTTAATTATTATAAAATTATTGATGTATTTATACTATTCCAAAATAGCCTTATTCTTTTCATTTCTTCCTTTACATAAACTCTACCGTGTATGAACTCAAGTTATTTCTTTATTTCAGATTCTTGTTTTATGATGCCTTTTTGTGATCCCGATTATCTTTCTTTTTTTCTGATTATGTTTTAAAGAATGAGCTATACAAAAATATTTATTTGTTTACCAATTTCTTCTTGGTTTTCGTCTCTCTTTGCTCCAATATTTTTCATACATTTTGTATGTTTGCCAAATGAGGATTTCTTAGGTCTTTTCTCATACTTTTCATTTTGCATTATTCCTCAAGATTGTAAGAAATGAATTGGATTTGTTTCAAAATTCACTAATCTAAGAATGTTTTTCAAATTAAAAGAATTATGCATGTTGAATAATTTAAGTCGAATAAAAAATATCATTAATTGAAATTTATATTCGTGACATCAACATTTGTGATGTGCTATAACATACTTGTTCCACAGATCCTAAAAAAATCTATAGAGTTTAGATCAACCCAGCCTAATTTCTTCCCCCGATTAGGCGTAAAATATACAAAAAGAGATTAATGATGTCTAAATATAAATTGAGAGATGCGAAAATGTATTCTTCGGGTGAAATGGAATACTTGTGTTTTCCTCCCATCATGAGTTGGGTATCGTAGATAATGTACAGTGACATTAAGACTGCTCCAAAGCCCCCAATCAATACTTCCCCAATTTTTGATGGGAAGATTGCTGCGAAGATCCCACCAATCACCAGCACTATGAGAAGAGCAAATAGTGCGCCTCCCCAAGAAGTGAAATCTATCTTGGTTTGAAATGAAAATACTGTAAGTCCCAGAGTGATACCTGCTGTCAACCCAGCTGCTAATATGACCTGAAAAAAATAAATTATTTTTATTTTAACATTATCAACTAATAATAACTGATTACAATATTACAATTGATCATTACAATACGTAATGATTCTTTGACATTTGTCAAAGAATATGTATTGACTATTGCCTTGATTGCATTAAGTGAACTTTATAGTTGAACCATTTAATTGTTATAAATGCAATTAAAATAATCTTGTTCCTAAGACAGTTTGTTGCTTTAGGACAACGCAAATAAACAGAAAATTAATGCACTGCCTACCTGGCATAATTTGTTCAAATCATGAGCAATAAATTAATACCTACTATAAATATTTACTTTTCAAAATGTGGATTGAGAATTAAAGGATACTAGAAGTTCTTTACAGATAAAATAGTATAGATAGAAATTCTTTGAATAAATAAGATTTTTTAAAAGGAACAATTATATATGAGTGATTAGAAAGATTAGTTGATTGTAATTTGCATTAAGAAAGAGGGCAGAGGTACACAAGATTAAAAGTTTATAGAGGTGTATGCGTTGTACAGAATGAAACAAGAAAGTGTTACTGTCAGAGAAAAGAATAAATACACTTTAATTTGGTATGATAGCCAGAGACCAGAAATCTATTTAATCTCATCTCATCAAAGAGGCAAATTTGTTGGGGATTAGGATAGAAAAAAGAAGTGGTTGGATACTTTGAGGTAAGGAATGATAGAATGTATAGAACGGGTTGATCAAAAGTAATTAATCATGAGGCTTTTATCGGTTATTTAGGTGAATCTGAGAGTTATTAAGTAAAAGAAAATTTAAAAAAATAGAAGAGAATTAAGGAGTGATTAGGATAGTCTTGGATAGTGTTCTGAACTGCAACGAATTCATTCTTATTCTTTTTTTAAATATATTTTTTATTCAGTATGGCTTCCTAGACGTATAGTCCATTTCTGGCTCATATAGTCAAACTGATGTTATCAACCTGTACGAGTTGTCTGAGAGTGAAAATTGTGTCAGGTATGTGAGAGTTGCCTCACATACCTGGAGAGGTGTGCTTGATCACTTTTGGTTACTTATCTACTGCTAGACGGTGACTCATCTATGTGATGACTAAGCCAAGCTATGCTTAACTTTAGTATCTGTTACTCCGCTCTGGCCTATTTGGCTATCCTACTCCCATACTTTTAAGCATTTATTACTATTTCATTATAAATGAAATAAGATAGATAAAAACCAGAACTGATACTAAAATACGAATTTTCATCTGAGACAGAACATATTATTAAATTTAAGACGGTCCTAATGAATTCTTTTGTTTACTTCAAATGATCAAAGACCAAATTATAAGACCTTTTGTCTTGAAAATTCTTTTTATGACGGTGATATTGTTGACCCTAGATTTTATTAAAAAGATGGTTGGAGGTGCGGTCTGGAAAGAAACGCTCATAACTTACTGCATGTTTCTTCTTAAAATTCTTTATTATTAATTTTATTTTTGTTTGATTTTTCAGATTTGCTTTATAAATTCACAATGCTTTTTAGTTTAGCATGATATTATTGAGACATTGAATCTTTTTTTCAATCTCCTTAAAAGTGTTATTTATATTTCAAAATAATTTTGGTCTTTCTTTAAATATTTGCTAGCTGTAATCTTGTTAAAAGTTATTTAAATAGTTTATTTCAATGGAAATGAACCATAACTACAAACTATGACATTTTTAGATATTTACCGCTTGAGTGTCGTATTTAGCTGAGATAGTTCCTACCATGAAGCTCATTGCTATGGTAAATAATATGAGACAAATGTAGTTCCCAGGCGATGATCTCCTCACATTTGTACAACAGCATAATACAATGGAAAGAACTATTACTGCTATCACTGCAATCAGCCTAAACAATTATATAATTAAAGTTATGTATTAATCTTCTTAAAAAACATTATTTTATTAGCCATGAATAGAATTTAATATAGTAATCTCAGTATCTTCTTGACTAGTATTAATGAAATTTTACAGTATTTTAATTGTAATTTATAAGTCTTTCTTTGTATTTCTTGTCAATATCATGGAATTAATCAGAGGTATTACTACAAAAAAAAAATATAGTAATGCTCATTATTCATATAGAATACTGTTTGATTTAAATACCAGTTAGCTTCCATTCTGCAATGCTATTATAAACAATGACAGGGAAAAATTAATTAGAGATTCAGATTTAATAGCTTAGAATAAAATAGTTATAACATAATAAACCTAATTAGGGATTGATCATTCTATATCATCATGCGGATGTCAACTGACACAATAAACCAACTAAGGCCCTCAATAAAACTCTTCAAGATTTCTTTTCATGAATCCCTTGTACTTTATATTCAAGGGATACTCTTTGGAAACAATTATATATTTGTGTGTGGAGTGATAACTTTGATTTCTGATTAACATCTGTAATGATAATACGAAACAAACAATAGTCTGGCAATTGAATCTATAACAAAATATCAAACTTGTTAGCATTAACATGAGAGGTTCAAGGGAGGGAATGCTGGCAGTTATACATTTTCTGAAAATCCTATCAAACCTAGATGATGGCAAGATACCAGACGTAGATGGTGGGATAGATTTAAAGCCACTCTATTTCAAGTGATTCTTCATTGAAAGAATTAATTGGAAAAATCTGTGGACAGAATGAGTCTATGCATGGTTACATAAATGTGTGATTTTAGCTCCAAAAAACAAACAAATTAATGTCATAAATAATTGTATGATATAATGATTTACACAAGAAGAAACAAATTAAGAGTTGAGCTGGTACTATTGTGTAAGAAATGATTTTTCATAGTTCTCATTCTGTAGTTCTCCAACCCTCCAGAATTCTATTCCTTATGCTATTTATTCTTCAGATACCCTTCCCACTTTTAAATCCCCATTCTCGATCAGTCTAGCTCTCTGAAAATTGTATATTTATTTGTAAATTTGTTCATATATTTATTGTTTTGTGACGCCAACCAAGATTACAGGATTTACAGATTTGAATTAAAAGTCCTCTATTTGAAAACTTCAGCAAGCCTGGGTTCTGAGCTTAGAAATATTGAGGAAAAAGACAAATGAGGAATTACATTAGAAACTCCTCAGTCGATCTCATGATATGAAGACAAGGAGGTTAAAATAATTTGAAGCTAGACATTTGTACCCAATAATGCATGCCAGGGGTCGGCAATCTTTTAGAAACAAGGAGCCATTTGGATAGCAACATCAGGTGGGTTGACTCTTTAACTGAATAATTTCATTTCCAATAGTAAAAAATCTGGTTTGAGCATCACACAACTTTCACTTTCATCCTTATTCGAAATAAATTTAAAAAGTTTCCATGGAAACGTTTTGCTTCCATTAAATAATATAAAAGTATAAACTACTACTTGCAACAATCACGCATGCCTCATCTGGTATGCATTTGTAATAGCTTCTGCCAGGCAAGGTTTTTCTTCTCTATTACTACTCTGCATTCTTCGTAAAACCATTCCTCGTTCCTCTCAAGTTTCTTCTCTCCTATCGTTTCACTGGCTGATTTCCAAATGGAATCCTTTAGCACCTTCAATTTCTCCTCAATTGATTGACTGCTGCACTCCTCAGCTTACTATCCAGTTCCCCGTGGTAATTTGTTCTCTCATCTTCATTCTGCAGTTTTTCAGTGTTCCATCTAGTACGTTTAACCCCTTTAGTTGTCCATATTCTGGTTATCTTTTGTCTACATTTTGCTCTTACCAGAAAGTGCTCAGAATCACAATTAGGATCTCTCATACTTCAAACGTTAAAGAACCATACCTGGTCGATATTAGTACATGGTCAATTTGATTGGTTGCATCTCTCCCTGGGGCTGACCATGTTCCCTTGCGAGGAAAGAAATACTAAATATATGAAAAGCTAAAGAGCTTTAAGTTGAAGACTTTAGGCAAGCTTCATCAAAATCGTTAGAGATGTTTTTGAGAAAATGATAAAAAAGTGTAAAATCTATTAAATAAAGTAGCACTTCCGGCTAGTCGATTTTAATGAAAATATTGCTGTAACATCACAAGTATATATAATATATATACATGTATATATAATGTACCTACCTTAAATATATAATTTTAGTTTCATACAACTTTTCGCTTTTGAGCTAGGCTGTTCACAGATACACACAGACCATTTTGTGAGACGACTGTTTGGACTCAGTGAACCTTAAAACGTTTATTTCCTTTGGAAACTCGAATTCGAAATTTTTGATGATTGCAATACTTTCCCTTAATATATATTTTGTATATATATTGTAGGTAAGAGAAAGTAAAATTATTCACATTTTTTATTATCTAAACTTGCTTATAATTTGGGAATCTGAGAGAAAAAACATTATAAAATGATATCTCAAGTTATTATTGAGATATATAATTAATTAATATTACTTACAAATATATTGGGTTGAGAGCAAAATAGCGCTGAACTGTGCGACTAAATATGAATACAGCTATGAATCCAACAGTAATGAGAAGCTGAAGTGTCAGTATACTGTAAACTTTCCTGTAAAAGTAAGTTTTATTATTCATTACTTCTTAAAGTATATTTATATATGTATGTATATTATAAATATATGTATATTTAAAGTATATTCTTAAAGATACATATATATATATATATATATATATATATATATATATATATATATATATATATATATATATATATATATATATGTGTACTGTTATATTTTTTTGACAAACAGCAAATACAAATAGGAAAAAAAGAAATGTTGTTAATAATAAAATTAAATTATACATTTAAAACTATGAAAATTGAATAATCAGAAAATTCTGGAAGAAACATTGAAAAAGAATTAAAATTATTAGTTTTGTATTTTTGCAAAAAAAAAAGTGGATCGGTTCAATAATGTGGAGTATTCGAAAAATAATTAAAACAATTTCCAATATATCAACTCTAAAAACAAAATATTAAATTAAAATTTTATGTACAAAATAAAAATTATTATTTTAATATGTACTTCATTTGAAGTCTTCTTAACTCCATCTTGGTGCTCCTGTTCTTTCTTGATAATTGAAATCAACTGTATTTCCCAGCTAGGAGATTTTGAAAATTAATTAGGTCTTTACTCACTGAGCTGTATTTAAGTTTTACCTTAAATTCATATATGGACTCAAATTGATTTTATCCATGGACTTGACTCACTTAAGGCATTCAGAGACATCTACACCCTTAGCCGGCTCACAATCATCTTCGGATCACCCAAGAGGTCTTCACTCTAGCACCACACACAATCAAACAATGCTCTTCCATTCCCAAGCCACTTCATCATTCCTCTGCCAAGCAATGACTAGTTAATTAAGATGACAACATAAAGTAAAGCACTGATATTTCGTATTTTTTTCTTCATTCCTTTTAAATGTCCACATTTATAATTCACTTTTTTGTTTAAACCAAACGTATTTTCATATTTGTGGAATAAGTTTATTCTAAATTTATTTTTTAATACTTATAAAAATTCTAATTTTTTTTATCACTTTAACAAGCACTTGCTCCACTGCTCATTTAATTTAACACTTTAGTAATTTTAATGCCAATAGTTTCTATCTTTTAAATAAAATTGTGTAAAATCCATTTTTTTTTTATTCAATAATAAATGTCTTTTACGTTATTTCCAAATTATTTCTAGAAATATTTCACTCTTATATATAAGCATTACACATTGTTTAAAACTACAGTCATTATACTTATATCTCTCGAGATCGTCCTAGCTGTATGAAAATGAATTGCTGCTGAGCTCGACCAAGACTGGCTCGCTGGGATAGATCGCTTTCTGTGTGACATTTATAATGCAGTACATTAGATCGTCGGCGAGTTGAGATCGTAGATCACTATGACAGAACATGCTCTATGTGCCTGAGCCTTAGGAGCGAAGGGTAGTTGAGTATTCTGCTGAGTTTTAAATTATAATTTATTACAAATTCTCTTCCATTTTCTAATTTTATTCCAATCCATGGCTGAATTTACCTTTAGGCCCAGGCATAGGGGAAAACAATGCCAAAGGATGCACGCTTAAAAGAATTTTAACAAATAAAATGTTTGATGAGCAAAGAAAAAAGTTTTAAAAGTGATGATATGTGATAAAAATAAAATTATTGCCTTAAAAATTTTGTTTTTTTTTGGAAAAATGCCAGTCCGACCTCTCCCTCTCCCTGATGGTATGAAGAGGGGGATTTGAATCCAGCCCTACACTTACCTTTTTAATTAATGTTTTATTACAAAGAATATTATATTTCCAAGAAAATTTCAATGTTTCTCAACAGTCTGTGATTTGAAAACTTTTAATTTTTGAATCTCTTCTTTAATGAGAGAGATTTCGCTTACATACTTATAAACCTTTTCTCTACTTTTTCCTTTCCTAATATTTTTTTATTATATAAAAATAAATAATACGGTTTAAACAACATTTCTTAATGTTGATCACATCTTCAGGTTCGTTTATTTTTATATTATATTCTATGAAAGTAAATATTCGATTATAATATTTTATGCATACATATACAACAAATTATTTCACAAATCATCTTTACTTAAATGGACTTATTCTTGATAAATGTTTATACTTTTTGTACAACATTCTTAATGTTTATACATTCTAAATGACAAACTATGCCACATTTTGTTAAATTTTTATTATTTTGTCAAAATTTTATTGATTATTTAACAAATCTTGTTGTTTATTACAAGATTTTTTAAATTTTAGTTAAACTTACTACTATTTCTAACAACATATTTCATGAATGGAAGTGACCTATAATCTAAACTGCTGAGAAACAGAACCACAGTGTATAACTTCATGATATGGATAATACTAATAAAGAATCTGCAAATAAATTTTCTGAATGGACTTACCTAATGAAACTTAATCGAATAGATCGCTCTGTAAAATCAAAATTTGTGGATGGATCTTCTCCTCCGGGAGGCACGTATGATCCTGACATTGTTGTTCCTGTTTGGGGATTTGGACCTGAAAAGGCTTGATTAGTATAGCCTGATGAATTTGGATAGGTGGAATATGGCTGGGGATTGCTTGGGTATGGTTGTTGAGTGTAATTTGGGTATGGTTGTTGGAGGTAGCTTTGAGGTTGTTGTTGAGGGTAATGTGAGTATGGTTGTTGAGAGTGACTTAGATAGGGCTGATGTGGGCGACCTCGATTGTTATCCTGGCTGGAATATCCCTGCATTTGATTTAACTGTAATATATAAGCATACAATTTATTTAGGTTTACAATATATATGATTTTGTCATATTACTCTACTTTAAAATTTGTATTTATATACACAGCTTCTAGCATTGATAATAATCATTACTTAAGGTTTATTCAAGTTGTGTTATAAAATTTACTATGCTTTCATGGAAAGAGTATAAGGTACAAACATGAAAATTTATGATGAAACTTCCCAAGTAGCTGCAATGCAATTTCGGAAAAATTGAAAAAACTTAGCCTTTTCACTCTGGACGAGCATTATGTTTAAACTTAAACATTGGTTGGATTAATTTTTTTTCAAAATTTTATCTAGCATTCAATTTTTTTTTTAAATTGGGTGTTAGCCATTGAATACAATATACATTCCATTCAAAGGTATGCTTTATTTATGTATTACCACTTAATTAAAGAAATACAATTTGTTTCATTATGTTTAAAGTTACTGAAATTATTATTATATTTTTGTTGGACTATGTCAACTTTTATTAATGAATAAATTTCTCAACCAATCAATACCTAACCCTACATTTTGCAAATCTTTATATATCACATTTTTCCCATTCTATTATTATGTGACTGTTCAAAAAGAAAAAATATCAATCAACATAGTCTCAATTAAACTTTCTAGAAATCATGGTTTACTTTCTCTTTTTGTTTTTCAAATAGCCAGTTTATGTTTTAATATGTTGTTATAATTGATAGTATGTTTAAAAAACACAAATATTGATGTTGTTTTTATTTATTTTTTTCAGTTCATTTATTATTAGTTCTATGTTAGAATACAATACATGATTATTATTTGCTTGGGTAAGGTGTGGAAAATAAGTGTAGAATGTGATAAACAAAACATAGACCTATGACACAGCAATTTATTAATATGTATGTAAATATGATAGACTAATGAAATAATTAGTTTTTGAAGTATTGATCTGTGAAATGAAGTTTAAAACTTACCTGATACCTGTGGTATAACTGTTTAAAGGAACTAGTATTAATCACTCTGTGTACACAAGAAATAGATTAGATAAAGATACTTCATGGCAAGCTTTGCCATTTTTATGTGATTAAAAAATTCTTTTTATCTTAATCATTTATTTTTGAAAATTTTTAGTAATTTAATATCTATGCCCTCATTTACTGATACTTTATACTTGAATTTCTTAAGTAATACCTTTTTCTAAAAATGGAATGGAATAGGGTTGCTTCTACCTGTGTTAACTTGTGATTGAAAATTTATGAAGTTTTATTAGAATTTGTTTTATAAAAATTCAAATAGATTGTATGGAAAAAAAGGAAGGTAAAACAATAAAATAAATTAACTTGAGTGGTGATAAGAGTTAACTGATAGGTGAGAAAGCACATTTATGACATGGACCATTTGTTTTGATTCTTGTAACAATTTCGGAACCAATATCTGAAATCTTACGACATCAAACCAACTAACCTTTTAAGTCTACAATTTATTTGTGAGATAATAATTAAGTGCTATATGATTCCACTTCATCAGTACTTCACTGCTGGAGCTAGAGATTATAAATAGCTAGTCACATTGTACAGAATGTATTAGGAGATACAATTTTACCTAAAATATATTTTAGTTTTCTCTCAAATGTTTACAAAACCATTAAGATGGTTCAAAATTCAGCAGTATATTTAGAATTTTCATTTATCAGCTTTAATAAACAGAAGGGCAATTCTTCTGGGGCATCACTTTACCAGTTGGTGAAGAACAAATTTTATCATAAATTTTTATGATGAAGTTGTTATTTTGATGTCTTCAGGTGTCAAGGGCATAAAAATAAATCAATATCTTTAATTAAAACACAATGTCTTTATTTATTTAATTTTATACATACAATCCTTAATAACATAGGGCAATAGCACACAATTATGGCACCCTACCCTCAGTCTATTTTCCAGTAAAAGAATAAGAAGGCACTTATTTGTAACAATGAAAAAATTGTACCAGGATTGAGACACTAGTGGCTATGGTTTTAAAAATCATTTATTATAAAGTTAAATCTTCAACATTATACAACCAAAATTTTAATTTATCTTCACTTTTCTGTTTTTTTATAACTACTAAAACGTTTAGTTGAAAAATAAACCATGGTTATGCAATGAAATCACAGCCAGCTTAAATCAAGAGAGACAATAATCAGTATAAAGATTAAATGTTCAATAATTAATTTCTCTCTCTCTCTCTCTCTCTCTATATATATATATATATATATATATATATATATATATATATATATATATATATATACACACACACATACATATATACATATTGTTAATATGCATTAATGTACTCATTGATCCAAAATATAATATTTAGCTTTTTTGATACACTTTTTCAAGAAATGTATCCTCATTATAATAAATCCTGGTACAATTCAATATAATCTATATTTTTCCTGTACTGAAGGGAAAGCAAGATATAATACACTATACATCATAAAAAGGTATTATATATAATGCTACATGGCAAAATATTTTCGAATACATTGTAATTTGCATGGGGATTGTCATGATCTTGAACCATCTTGGTGATGGATACATCAAGATTTTGTAGGTTTTAACTGAATTGATTTTAGTAATTTCTGCTTTATTATTTTATAATGTAAGCATATAACAAAAAAAACGTTTTGTATAATTTTTAAACAGATGGTTTAAGAAATAAAAACTCTGATCTGTAGCCATAGAAATGTTATAACAATATCTTTTCAGAACTGTTTTAAGTCGTTATAGAATTCAGGATAAGTATAAAAAGTACCAAGAGTGTTTTCCCTCACAACAAAAAATATAAAATAAGAAACCTGTCGTAGTTGATGGATATCTACAGTGTTGTCATAAACTTAACTGTAACATCACTATTTTTACCAAATTAATTTCAGTAGTTAACTATGTTAAAATTTATTATTAAGGACAACAATGTAAGTGCTATAAAATAATGACCATGATTTTTAAAATAATTTGTTAATGGTTTAATTTCATTAAGCACTCATTTTATCAACATAATCAAGAATTTTGTGAAATTACATACATATAATACATCTAGAGAGTTAAGTCCCCAAAGAAATTAGGTTTTAATTTAGTAAAAAGGTTGTTTTTTTAAATATTTACATTAATGCTGGCCATAAAAATATGCTCTGTTACAACAATATATCATTTTAGCTTTATTCTATACAAATGAAATTATGTTTATTTCATGTAATGATTAATTTTGAAGACATCTTCAGAATATAAATTTAACACTTAATCTTAACATTCATTCTTTTGAAATAACTCATAACTCCATTAGCATAGGCACATCTCATTATAAAATATAAATACATAGATAAATATATATCTCAGTTAAAGGAATAGTACACACTCTCTAATAGATTGCACATATACCCAAAGAAATATTAATAAAATACATGAAAAAGATTATAACCACTTGAACAAAGTAGTATGAAAGACAGAAGTGTTCCATTAAAACAATGAGAGAAATTGTAAATAGGACTTTGAAATGTACAAAAGTCATTAAAAAATAATATTATAAAATAGAAATAGATACATTAAAATTAAAATATATTTATGAAGATAAATTTTCTGCTATCTTTTAGGAGTATATCATTCAACACTTATTTACAATTTTTACAATGTGCATCTTAGTAGTAACTAATATTAACTACTATATATATATATATATATATATATATATATATAATTTTTTTATTCACAGTTTTTCAACCTTTAATAGGTAGTATAGTTAAATAAAAGAGAAACTAAAATTAGCATTAACCTATCCAGGCAAATAGTAATGTGAGGACATTCCAAAAAGTTTAATGAAATCAAAGAATTTTTTTTCCCTTTAAATTGTTTAAGTGTTAAAAGACTTCGAAGTGTTTTTCTCTAAAAATGACATTTTTCAATAAAATCCTGAAAAATGGCCATTCCAAACTTGTATTTTTTGTATTTTTAAAATGAAATCTTGTTACATTCATTTCAGTTGTTTATTTTTTTTTTCTGCAAAAGTTTTGGCATTTTGTAGAATGAAGAATAGACTATATCGAAGAACATATTGTAACTTATTAAAATTTCACAATATTCATTAAAAAAGTATCAGAATAAAAAAAAGGATTAAATACATATTTTAAAATATATTCATAATTTTCTACAACAATGAAATGTCCTCTATTTACACATCAACAAAACTATGACTTTTTGCTAAATATAAGAGCACATAATAGAATATAATTTTTGAAATGTTATCACTGATCTCGGGAAATACTTAAATTTTCCATCCCTCTCCAAAAAAATACTTTTAATTAGATTATTTTTATTACAACTATTTCCCTCTAATGATTATTCTATTCATTATATACTGGAAGCAATAAACAAATTTTTCTATCAATTATCATGTTTATTTTATATTCTATGAATATTAATTTTAACACAATTATCGCAGTATATTGAGAACATAGTACAAAAAAAAATAATAATAACAAAAAGACAACACACCAGTCAACTTCACTAAAAGAGATCTCTTAAAAAACAGTCGATAAATTTTTATGTATAAAATTTTAAATATAAATATCAAACACTCCTCACAATCTAGTATTAAAATGGACACACCTGACCACTTTGAGAATACATTTCATAACTACAAGTTGTTAAACAGGGGGTATTGTTTAATTCTAACCATCAACTAATTTTTTTTTCCATTTTTATTTGGTAAATTATGGCAATTATTTTTTTCTCACATAATTGGTTTTATGAGATCATTTATTCAATTTTTATTTTAATAAACTAGCAATTACTAAAAAATTCTGAGACTATTGTTCAAATTGCTTGAAGTCTTTGATGATATTTTCTTTTCAATAGAAAAATCGGTTTTCTATTTGTTTATAAATTATAGAATAGTTTCACATTTCAACACTACAAATTTGAGATAAGCAAATCATATGAGTATGAATTAATTGAAGTTGTAATTTACAAAAGCAGAATGGAGAGATACATTTGTCAATGTTGACAAAAGAAATAATCGTGTATTTACACAGTGAGTCAATTCTATTAGAGAACAAAATAAGATAATTCTACTTTTGTTTAAATCTTATAATAAACATGGCTGAAACACTTAACACTAAACAATAGCACACCGTTTGAGCTTATATGACAAGACAATCAATGACTTTTAATTTCATATATATTGTTACAGAAATCTAGATTACATCTTTACATCGCCTTAAAACATTTTCACTTTTGTTGTTTCAAGTCCTAATTCTCTGTGAGGTAATAAATACCCACTGTAAGAAGCAAAATGTTACATCTATTCTAAGCTAATAATGATTTACACATTTACATCATAAATGCATAGATGAACATTTTATATATTTTTTTAATTTGGATGGGACAATCACCAATTGGAATGGCTCAATATTATAATTATATATAAAACTTTTAATATAAACAGAATTTACGAAGAGGTAGTCATGACTGATAGGTTTTATATCACAATGAATGATTTCAGCTGCTTTGAAACAGCACCATATAAAGTTTGTATACATAAAAAACTTTTAACTGTAATCATAGAATTCTACTAGAACATACAAATGTAAATAATTAATTTGTATGTGTACAAAATTACAATAAATATGTAAATAAATTTATTGAATGAAGTCTTTTAAAATTGAGGTAAACAAATGCGTATCAGATGTAACAATCATGCTTTCCAAACTAACACAGCTGCTAGGGTGATGCCGCTTGGGTTCTTGGCTTATGGAGATCTGCTGGTTGTTCTGGGTCAGGAAGCTGGTCTGGTGCAGACCAACGTCTCTTTCTGTCGCTACCTGGAGGGCGTGGAGATAGTGAGATGCATACATCTCCCACCTGAAATATATCAATAATAAAAGACAATGATAATGGTGCTACATGAACTAATACAATTTTTGAAAATTACATAAAATTTTGTAATACAATTTTTGAATATTACATAAAACTTTGAAAAAAATATTTTAAAACATACAATATTTAACTTATTCAAATTTGACAAAGTTTGAATCTGAGTGATACATCAATAGCTGTGTTACTAATAATAAACAAAATAATAACAATAAAACAGATAAAAATCAATTTATTTTCATCAGTTTCTAAAATAGTTTTATTTTTCTAAAAAACAAAATTAAAAAAAATGATATATTTTGAAAAAATTATACCTAATTTCAGTTAAAATAATTACTGAATCAACGAAAATAATCATGACATCGTTCTGTTTTATTAAAGGTGTTATAAAAAAAAAAAAATATAATTATCATTAGTAGTAATTATTTGCATTTAACTAAGCGAGAGCAATCGTTTTCTGTATTTGTATTGCGATGTTTCATATTTGAATAAGTTGAAAAACCGCCATTTTATCGTAATGCGTATCGTATTGTAGCGGGCACATTCCTTCATCCATTTTAATCAAAGTAAAAGAATCTTAAGTATAAAACATAAATACGATATTAATTACAAATTAATGTTAGACAATGAATTATATGTTAATAATATTATTACGATAATTTATTGATAATAACTAATACCTAGACGTATTATTTATGTTTATGATTATTACTTTAAAAATAACCCTCCCTAATTGGCTTCATTCTAATTTGCAAAAAATTATTTATATTATAAACTATATAAAAAAAATGTTTTTTTAATATTTCTAAGAAGTGTTAATATATAATAGTTAAATTATATAATATGCCGCCAATAATTCAGACCTTTTTAATTGAAGGTTTTTCAATATTAGGAGGTTCGTGTTCGGAGTAACAATTAAATTTCGGGCCAGTTTTTGCTGCTGGAAAGGTGACCTTTTTGTATGTAAATCTAATGAAATTATCTTATTGTTTCCTTATAGTACTGCCTGTAAGAGCAGCTTTTGTTTTTTCCCAGGCTATGGTGAGTCAACTTAAATCATTTTTATTGGTTTTGGTGTCTGGGCTTTTGGCTGAATTTGTTCTGAAATACTAGCTTCCTCCATATTGGACTTAGAAATGAGATGGGACTGTTTGTATTAATAAATGAATATATTATAGAGATAAATAAACCATTCTAAAATATTACTTAAAATCAATTTTAAACTTAAAGTTTTGTTTCCTAGGATATAATATTTAAAGTATTGATGGATTTTGTAGTATCATAGTGATCAGGTCTAGTTCCTTGAGGAAATTAAATATGTCTCAATAGTTTAATAAAATTATATGTATTCTTTTCTCTTCAAATCACTTGCATTTATTATTTTTGAATTATGGCAACATATCAAAACTTTTTAAACCTCATTGATAAAACTAATATAAAATAATATTTCAACATCATCTAATACACTATATGCGGAATCTTTTCAGTAGTAAAAATTGAAACTACTATGCCTAAATTTATTTTAAATATTTTTTTTTTCTTAATATTTTCAACTACATCTAAAAAAAAAGTAACTTTGTTTAGCTTACTAATCATTTATTCAAAAGGGAATAATGAAATTTTCTCAAAACTACTGCTTATGCTTGATGTAACATTAAGATATGAATTACGATTGTTTAATATGGGTACTATGATAAATAATTTTTATAATTTGGACTAAATGAATTCATGAGTATTGTTATATAAAGGAATTGGTAAGATGTTGCAACCATAATTGATCATATTTTCTATAAGAAAATGTTTTTAAATACACATTTTCTCCTCTCTTTTCATTGAGCCAAGATTTACATGAACAAATTTATTCAATGGATGCTTTATTTGATAAAACTAGTTCAATGAATTTATTAAAAAAGTACTTTAAGAACTGATGGGAGGGGGAGGGAGGGTGTAAGGGGGCATTTGGCCTGGGTAGCAGAATTTAGAGAATGACAAAAAACTTTTTTTTTTCTTTATTGTTTAGATCTTAATTCAGTTAATGAACATTATTTCAAGGGCAATAAAATAACCATGAAAAATTGTTTTTCTGACTTTTTTTTTTCAATTCAAGGGAGAAAATTTTGATATTAAAGTGTCATGTTGACGGTTTTACTTCTAAAGATGATCTAATAATAATAATTAATACCACTTGTAAGTATTATCCATTCATGCAATGTAAATATTTTGAATGCATATGCATGATCATGCTTTTATTTCAAATTATTATAAATTATAGGCCTGCAACAATGGTTTCCTATTTTAAATATTTATTGTTAGAAGGTTTTATATTTTTATTGTAAAAAATGTTTATGGACTAAAGTTATTAAAAGTAATATTTAAAACAATAATACAATCGATTGTTACTGAGTTATCAGAAAATTAAAGTTTTATAATAATAATAATGATATTTTAGTTTCACTACTGTCTGTACATAATTGATTATTATACCCCTAATAAAGTAGTGGAACAGACTTGATGGCACAGAAACAGCAATTCTATGTATTGTTTTTAAAGTGACGCAAAAAATAAAGAATTTTTTATGATTAGTGAATATATTCAATTTAAATATGTGTCTGCTGAAATAAGATGAATCTCTCCGAAATGTGCTAAATGCTAAATAATCCCTGTTGTTTTAAGAAGATTAGGTGTTTGATCAGTCATTGGATATATTCATATGCAATATTAAAAATACTATTATCATGAAAATGTTTTTACTAATCCTGATTTTTTTTTAAATATCTGCAATTTAATGAAGTGCAACTAAACAGATAACCTTATTATCACTTATGATAAGAGCATAAAACATATTAATTCATAACATATAAATATCTCAGGGTCTAGTTTCATAAATATTTTTGAAATGTTTATATTTCGTTGTTTTTTCTTTAAATTCACAGTTGTGTGTAATCTGTGGTATATCATAAGTAGCTTACATACGTTCAGTATTTACTTTTGCAATAATTAATCTGATTTTTTTTTATTTCCAATTTTGATATTTGAATCAAATAAATTTTTAATTGAATAATTCAGGCATTAATGGATAAATTGAAAAACGATTTTACAGTACTCTCATCCAAATTCGACCCTAATGGTATCTGGAAAGTGCTGCATTAAAGAAAATATCTAATCACCGCAAGTAATTTAATAAGTTATTAATCATGTTAATTCCTATTTTAATTTTATAAACAATCTTAAAAACTACGTGTGTTCTACATAAAATACAAAAAAAATAATTTTAAAATAATTTAATCAATCATTGATCATAAAAATTAACTGTTACTCTATGAAATGAAATGAAAATAAAATTTTATATGCATTTATTGTTAAATCTGGATGAAAATATTGTTGATTTTTATTAGTAAATTATACTTACATATTTATTAAACAAATCATAATGACATTCATAATTGTTATTTTTGGATTATAGAATGTTTTTAAGATTATCTTTTTTGATTCTGATTTAAAACAATATTCAGTTAAGTGGGATTTTTCTTTGATTAAATTTGCACATTTACCTCTACTCGGACTTTGGTCTTGGCTCATAACTGGAACTCGGAGGTAAACTGTACTATGTCATTTCAATCAGCTTTTCCATCGAGTAGTTTTTTCATCATAAATCATTTTATACTCTTTAATAAATTATATTTCGGCCAGCAAGTCAGTTAGGCCGAATTGTTTACATAATATATAGCCGATCCGCACTATGCAACTAATAAGCTGAGTGCACTAATGTCACTTTTCCAAAACGGCACCATGTCAACATAGTGTAGTTTACATCCGAGGTCCAGATATGTTTATTTATATTAAAAAAAAATCAATCTAAAATAGCTCTCCTCGTTAAACTTATATAGACCTACAAAATATTAAATTATTTGGTTAGCCTGAGAAATCTTTCATATAAGTTGTCTCTTG
Source organism: Rhaphigaster nebulosa (assembly GCA_948150685.1). Taxonomy (NCBI): domain Eukaryota; kingdom Metazoa; phylum Arthropoda; class Insecta; order Hemiptera; family Pentatomidae; genus Rhaphigaster; species Rhaphigaster nebulosa. Next base: position 121,450,668 of record OX411309.1, on the reverse strand, counting down.
TTATAATGGCTATGAATCAATTAACTGTTATCTTCATCTCAATAGCAATCAGTAGTTCTGTTGAAGGGAGGAGAAGCTCTAAAAATACGTAGTTGTATTAAAACTTACAGTGCTTGATCTGGAGGCAGATTATTATTTCCACCGTAAGCACCAAATTTACACATAGCTTTAGACTCATATTCCAGAACTAAAGTGTTAATTCCATTTTTTTGTCGTCAGTTTTAGCTGGTATGTGACAAGTCTTGTCCCTGACAATTATGACTAGTGGATTGTCTATTTTTTGAGTTGATTGGCATAAAATTCTACCATATTCAGTGATATCATATGAACAGATAGAAGATATAGAAAAATAAAAATTTCATTTATATACCAAATTGAAATATTTTCTTTATTAATTCTTACTTTTCGCATGAAAAATTACTTTCATATAAACTGTAATATTTATATATTTTTGATGAGGGAAACTATTAAGTAAACATTATTACCTGAAGAAGATGGCATTTAAGACCATATGTGGCCATTGTCTGTTCCGGTCTACAAGAAGCCCATCCTTGCCCGTAGACAAAGTAAGGGTGGTCCACAGAAGATTCTACTTCCACCTGAAAGATGAAATAAAAATAATCATTAGGTAATAAATAAATTGTATGAGAGAATAAGAAATAAAGAAGAAATAAATCTATAAACATCTGAGCATTGTTTTTGTGAAATATATACATAAATATGTATAAATTGTCAAAAGATCTTTAAATGATGCAGATAATTCTCCAGTTGTAAAGAAGTCTACATCTGTTTGCTTCACAGTATAGCACAGACTATATTTTTAAAAGAACAATTTTGATTGATATTTATATTTCCATCAAAATATTTTTGAAAGCATTGTTAACAGACTTATAAGATAAAATAGTTTATTCTATTACTGGGTCATAACAGTAGATAACATAAGAGCCATGTGTGTCAGGTAATGGGGGTGGGGGGGAGGGGCAGAATTGAATGAAGGATCAATTCATGGACAGCACCTTCAAAGTTTTTTAATGTTTGATTAAATTTGAATTCATTATTAGTTTTTACTTGTGCTAAATAAAGCAAGTTCTGTCAATAGTATTTCATGCACGATTTGCATGAAGGCAGCTAAAAAAAATTAAGCCACTAATTAAAGAATCAATAAAAAAAAAAATCTGATAAATAAGATGTGTAATAAACATCAACTTTGATAGTTATTAGATATCCTATTTAGCATAAAGAAAAAATTCTTCATTAAGTTATGTAATATAGTAAACTAATCTGATGTAAAAGTTTCCTCATGTCAGTTATGTAGTCCCGGAATAGGTTTATTTTCAATGACAAATATAATTTATAAATTTGTATTGTATAAATACACAATTTAATGTAAATAAATATTATGTCGTATCCTAAATTCAAATTTTAATTAAAAAAAGTTTGGTTTATTGAAAATTTAACCAAATTTTTACTAACGAAGTATTTAATATCTCCATCTTTAATTATTTGTTTCTAATTCAGTCGGACAAACGGTATATTCTGTGGAGAAAAATAACTTATTAAGAGATTTATAAGTGGCAATGATAAATATAGTGTCCATTCATGAAATATATTAATGTCCATAATGGAATACCGGAACTTAAATTGATAAAAACGGGTTTTGGCATGTTAAAAATCTAAAGATTACATATTATTTATTTATTTAGCTGTACAGACAAGTTCAATAATTTTAAAAATAGGTTATGTGATATTCGTACAATAATCTATAAGTTTCGTGCAATCTTCACTAGAGTAAATGAAAAAAACCTTGGTCAAAATCCAAAGGCACTCCACTTTGTTATACTTTGGCCATATAATATGCAAACATTTCAGATTATCTTATAAGACAAGTACTATCTATTGTGGTCGGTTTACTAGATTAGCGTTATTTTTATTTTAATGGCATCACTTCATAATAAGGCTGATTTTTAAAATTATAACTATTGATTTAATATCCAAGATCTGAAATAATCAAATTCCTTTTTTTTTTTTCTTTTTTTTTTTTTTTAATCTCTTGCAAGGTTGGAGTAACAAAATTTCAGTCAGCTATACTGACGTCTGTTATAAAATATGTATTACGTAAAAGGGTGTAAAGTTTTTTGAAGACAGGCTAAACGCTACATGGTATAAAGACGAAGAAATCGGTGCGAACCAGAGGTTACCTGTTCATCTGTGAGAGCCTTTGGCGGCAGGCGTCGGTCGTGTCTATAAATATTATATTATGAGACACTTTTAAAAACCAAAGGGGTCGTAAGGAGAGTTCTAATTTTTAACAAAACATATCGTTATTTAGATATTAAGAGGCAGTGAGTCAAATATCCATTTATGTTTTCATATGTATATTATTCGAATGCTCTGTGCATTACGCGTATAGTACAAGTGTAGTGCGATGTCACAAAAACTATAACCTGTAACATTAACGTCATAATAGTTATTTTTATTATACTTTACATTAGAAATTACCATAATTTATTTCAATAGAACATTGTAAATAGCTTTCTTAGGTAATTTTATGAGGTTTTCATGCCAATTTGTTTTGTTTTTTTAAATATAACTCCAAAAATCCGGCATTTACGGTAATCCGTTATTAAAATCCCGATATAGGGCAGGTTTACTGAGATCCAACTGTGCTATAATTATTGCAATTGGTGATCGACTATGAGCTATTTCTTATGGCCTTGAATTATTTGATTTAACTAGCTACTCAGTTATTCAAACTTAATGTATCCTGTTCTAGATCTTGTTATAGACGAAATCTCTAGAGAATCCAGCGTAGGAACTCGGTGTTTATAAATGCACCGAAATGTTACAAGTGACATTGTTATTAGCAAAATCTTAATAACATTTTTGTTATTAATATTCTGATGTCTATTTTTTATAAGGGTAAATAGCAAAGTGTTAATAGTATTGCTATTAACCCTATTTTTAACAAAAATTTTAAAAACATTACGTTGGGTGGTCTTAATAGAAAATAACGAAATGTTATTAATGTGTTTTACAAATTTCAATACCTACTTGTTCAAAATAATTGCTAACATCCTGTAACTAACATTCTTTGATCCGGACCGTTCCCAGAGACAATAACATTCGTGTTATTGAAAATTTTATTAACGTGTTACCAGTGGCGTACCATAGTATGGATGAGGGGACGGTCCGTCCCGGTTCCCTTGAGATGGGAGGGAGGGAGGCGTAAAAGTGGAGAATAAAAAAAATTACATTACTGAAATTGGAAGTTTATATCAAACATTATTTTTGTGATTTGGGTATAGCATTTTATTATCTCATAATGTATAAGCTTACGATATATACTATTTTCATCTGCAATGTATATTGCATTTTTTTAATAACAAATTTAAAAGAATAATTTAAAAAAAAAATTGAATTGTAAAGTGAAAATATTACTATAAAAATAAATTTACTGTTATCAGAGGTTTACAAAAAGATATCTATTCCCACTTTATGTTAGGGTTAGGGGCATAAATGAAGAGAAAGGGGAGGACCGCACCAGTCGCAGGAAGGCCTTGGCACGTAAAACAGAAAAATGTAACAATTTTAACAGCGCATCTTATTAACATTTTCAACAAATTGGTGTAAATGACATAAATGCTATTAGCAAAATTTATTGACATTTGTTTTAGATAAAATTATAGAAAAATGTTAGTAACATGTTAATAACTCGCAGAGTTATATCGGGTGTAAACCCACCTAAGTAGCATTTTCGCAGGGTCCGATTTAATTTATGCAGAAATGATACGTTCCTTTCACGCGGTCCGATAATTATCGGAGTCGAATACTACATGCTTTGCAGTCTGAAGCCACTTCAATAAACCGGATCGGACGCAGTCATCTACTGCGTTTTAGGTGTGAGAGTGCGTTAAGGGCTTAAACAAAACAAATAAACACAATCAAATTCCTCTTGTGTAAAATGATTTTTAATAGAATAATTACTCTTGACTGACTTCAATCAGAAGTCCATTTTTGAATGAACCTGAGATGTTCTCGTTTTCAAGCAAACCTCCTGTCCTTGAAATTAAGCAAATTTTCTCATAAACACCCAACTCTGAAAAAAAATTAAATAGTTAATTGAACATTTATAATAACCCCAGCGATACGGCAATCCTATCATGCCAAGTCTTGCGTCATCAAGCGTTCCGTCTATATAACCAGTGCTCACCCTCCAATCAACCTATCCATCAAAATGCAGTAAATATGCTATCATGATATGGTAAGTAAATGTCTCCGATAACCTTTTTGTTCGTTTTCGCATAAAATACTGTTCACCAACTAATCCGAAGTATTTCATTGTTTTTTTTCTCCGTTTCTCTTGTGGTCGATCGTTCAAATAGCTCACTCATTACAGCAGAGCAATAAGAAATGGAGTACTATTATGGACAAACAGGATTCTTCTTATGTAAATACAGAGTAATGGGATAATAATTTTACATATTTGACAAATATTAATGTAAAAGTGACAAGTAAAGATAACTTGAAAATGGGCAAAGATAAGCCTGAAACGTTGTTATGAATGGTTGAATAAAATTAAAAAGTATATAAGGAATAGTAATTTCCTGGAATATAATAGTTTTAAAATTCTTATATACCCTTATGAAAACTCGAAACTGAGAAATAATATAAATGCAAAGATGAAATGTAAAAATTGTCACCATTTATAATTAGGAGGGACTTAAAAAAAAAGTACAAGAATCGAGCAACATAGAAATAACTGCAAAAATATTAAAAACATCAACGTTAACTTCAAAACTGATACTAGAAATGTTAATAATTACTTTGCAGATATAATTAATAAATTAAATGTAGACTAAAATAATAACGATTTACAATTTAATACTAAAAAACTAAATTAATTAAACTTGATTACAAAATTTAAATATTGGTATAAACAGAAGTACAAAGGCGGAGAGAAGATAAATAAAGAATTTAGAATTAAAAAGTCTAGAGAGATTATTGATATAATGAAAATTAATATACATATACAAGTGTTCCTTTGAAGGTTTTAAATATTTGACTGTAATACATTTTATATGGATACATGATATTAAAAGAAGAATACTTACAAAGATTTTATAAGGTAGAATTGAGTAGATAAAATTTGTAAATTAGTGATTATTATTTGATATAAATTTGTGCAATATTTTTTTTATTTATATATATATATATATATATATATATATATATATATATATATATATATATATATATTTCTAAATTGTTACCAGTTGAATGTAAAATCTGAAGATGAGGAACAATACCTCGAAACGTTGAACGCAAGTAATATGTTTAATAAACGATAAGGAAGAATTTTCGGAATGTTATTGTGGGCTGTTGCTCTTTCTTATGAAGCAAATCTATTGTAGTGATTCATTCATTACGATAAACTTAGAATTTCGGAATAAACTGGGTTTTGTGATCTTATAAAAATATTATTAGTAAAAAATCACGGTTTAATTATATAATAATAATAATTGAATCGCGGTTTAAAATCATTGACACCTTTTGTGTAATAATTAATGGAGAATCGAGTGACTGTAACAAGGCTGTGAATATTTTTATTTTTTTAAACGATATAAAAAAGAAAACTTAATTAATAGGTAGGTAGAGAACAAAAGAATGAATGGATCATTGAAGCGGGTTGGTCGATATGGCTCCCTCCTAATTCATCCTTCCTTCTCGCCCATTCAGTCTCCTTCCACCGCCTTCTCAATATTACTATTTATTCTGAAATAGACTATTGAGTAAAACTGTAGTTTTTTTTTTTTTTTAGCTATTTTTTATTTTATAATAAACCGAAAGTAGGAGTGAGAGTGAATATTTCGTCTCTGTTTAAATATCTACAGTTTTTAGGTGTTTTAAATTTGCCAGCAGCATTCAAAATTCTTTGTTTCTAAGAGGATTTTGTTCCACAAAATTCTAGAACACAGTTCATATATATAAATATGTAAGTGCAATTGTTTAAAAATAGCAGTTTTTTAAAAAACTTTTTACAGTCAACTGATAACTCGCGTTCAGCCAGGCAACACTGCTGTGATATGCGGGATTGCATACTGTATCTACAACGAAGTAGCTATAACAAAACTTCCTAATTTATTGTTTTTATTCCTTATCTCGTGTGTACTCGTGCGTATCTTCTAATCTATTGTAAACAGCGTAAAATAAATATGGCAGGGGCTGCAATATTCGGAAAGTTGTAGAAGAAATTTAGGGGAATATGTGGTTGGCCTTAAAAGTTTAATAAGTATATTCAGAAAATAATAATATAAAACTGTTATTTCATTTAGTGGCAAAGAAATTATGAATGTTATATTTCAAACAATAATAAACAAGTTTAAAGTTAGATTGATCCTTTGACGAAACCGACGATTTTGGTTGTTAGGTATTCAGGAATTTAAAAGCAACGACGTCCATACACCACCTACATTTTTATTATAATAAATATATGTAAATTGAGATGCACATTATTTCGAAGACTAAACTTTTTCCACATTTTTATAAAATAATGGTGTATATTATCTAATCGTATTTCGTCCATTAGAGAAACTGAAGTTGTGAAGTACAAATGGCGGTGAAAGAAGTCCACTATTTTTCATGAAAATTTTTCCAATATAATTTCATTCAGTATGTATGAAATCTTTATCAAACTCCTTAAGATGTATTTAATTAAGCATTGACAAAATATTTGTTATGTTGTCTCATCGATTTCAGCGGCAGCCTCAAAGACCTAGTTCCCTTAATACTACTTTAATTAGCTAAGTTTGTTCACGTGAATATGAAATAGGAGGAGAAGCGCCATTCTGTGGGGACTTGAATGTAGACAAAGCACCAAAACGGTCCAGAGCCGCTGCAGTAGAGGATTAACAATTTGGATTAAACTTTGGGAAGGAACTTACCTAGAAAGTCAAGGCATCTCGAAAAGCAACCTCATAATTAGGTTTAAGAGCTAATCGTTCAACGTAAACCTATAAGATTAGGAGAAAAGTATGATTTTTTTAAATACATAGCTGAAGATGTAGTGTGTTTGAACGCGATAATTTCAGGAACTACGAGTCCGATTTGAAAAATTATTTTTTCGTTAGATACACCGTTTATTGAGGAAGGCTTTAGGCCAGTGTTCTCAACCTGGGGGCGTGATAAAACTAAAGGAGGGCGCAAGTATATTCAGAAAAAATATATCGACAAAAAATAAAAAAAATTATTAGATCAGTAAATAGAAAGTAAAAAGGCCATTCACTGACCAAGTTTTTTAAATTTTATTTTACATTATATCGACGTTTCGGCCATCTTGGGCCATTCTCAAGTCTGAAAGAACACGTTTGTTTAGTCGATTTTCATTAACATAATATATTTTTTCTTATATAATTATTAAAAGATTTATTTCATTTCAAAATACCTACTATGTAAAACGTAAGTCATTTAATTTTTCATATGTAAAACAAACGTCAACAATGTACTATTTCATTCCATTTATTTTACAGAAAACATTCTGACATAATAAAAAATAAAATACACTTTACACTAATATAATACACTTATAAGTAGGTATTGCACAATGTATTTAATAATTAACTTATCCAAATTAAATTAAAACATGATTAATACTTATTAGTGACCCCCCCTTGGGTTCATGTTCGAGAAAAATTATGCATTAATATTTTGAATATTGAATTGATATATAATGTATTTGAAAATTAGAATCGATATATGCATTATGTGATTATGTAAATTAAATTGAGAAAACCTGCTTTTGGCTTTATAACATCACATTACGAACCAAAGCAACGGAGCAGTAACCATAAATAAATTACTTATTTAGAGAAAAAGTGTCCGACTTGCGTACGTGTCGTCAAGACAACTACATACCCGTGGAAGCAAGTTGATTACACAAACTTTTTAATAAGTGTGAAATTATTGAGTTATTTTGTAAATGAAATGGGAGGGTAAGGGGAAAAAAAAGGATGAAACCGTGAAACATTACTGCCGTTTATAATAAATTAATGTCTTTTTGACCGGGTTCCTCAATAATGTAACAAATAAGACTGAAAAATATATTATAGGTTATTATTTTAAAGGCTATTTTGTATTTTAGGGGCCATTCCAACTTTGGCACGGTGAACCCGCTGGGCACAACTAGCACCTAATAAATTAAAATTCATTTAGTTTTACTACTAATGGTCTAAATGCTAGACAGATATGCAATATATTATAAAAATATAATAAAAAAAAATGTTTGTTTTCTTGATAAGTTTCTGAAATTTTAAATTTCTATTAAATAGCATTATTACTTTTATAACAAATATTGCAGCTATAGTAAGCTGCATTAAGCCGAACACTCGGCAGACATATATTGCCAAATCAATTGACCAAAGAAGTGCCAATTGACCTCGTTCAAATCGAAGTGAAGGTCGTTGATCTTCTCATAGGAAGTTAATTAAGCCGGCTTCTTATTGTTTTTAAGTACTCTACATTATTGCCGGGCTTCAGAGTTAATTGAAATGGGAAGTCGTTCTTGAAGTATCGTTTCAAAAGGAAATGGAATTATTAATTAAGCGACTAAATCGTTAACTGCCGTTAAGGAATTCTTTCGGTTTGTTGTCTTGCTTATTTCAGCCATCTGATATCCCGAAACTTCAAGGATCGCCATCGCTTCCTCATTTGCCGCCGCCAAGAGAGGTATCAGCTGCCGATGAATGGAACGGAGATAGTGGAGTATCAGATATTGTATTGCATATGGAAGTTCTCCATATTCGGCATGTTGTGGATTATCAAACAAATATATCCTCCATAAAATATGAATGAAATAATTAAGCTGATTTTTAATGGTAGAAATAATGTTTCACGGATAGATGGGTGATTCTCAAGAAAAAGACAATTTTAAAGCATCAGGTAAATGGACATTTTCAGAGCTATACGGAGATTTTTTGAAATGAGTTTTTTATACATAATCAAGTGTTCAGATCGGACACCATTTCAGGTGATTTATATTATCAAAGGCTGGTTTCTTTTCATAAACACGGAAAAATTCCGGTGTTTCCTCTGCTGCTTTTAAATTTCAAAACTCAATCCTTCGCTACAAAATATGCAATACATTAGAAAAAGATTGAGTTCCAATTTTAGGCTACTGGAGCGATAGTAATGAAGGTTAATCCATTTATTACTACAAAATTGTGTTTCTATATGACCTCTATGAACTTTGCAAAAAGTTCATCCCTTGGTTGAATGAAAAAACTCTCCTCTCATCTTATATCGGGACGAAAGGAGAATTTTAGGGGGTCATTTTGTTGTGACAGCCCTGCTGTCTTCTAATAACTTTTCTTTCGTTAACACTAGGCCTCAATTTCCATCCAGCATTGCAGAGGGGAACGTCGAGCAGGTAGGACATTTTTTTAATGCCCATCCCATGCTTCAATGTTTTGCTAATTCAAACTTTAATGTAATGTTTTCTTCTATTACCATTTAATTTTATTCCTCGGACTAAACATGAGTAGTAATTCTTTTTTAAATACTGATTATTCGAACTTCAAAGTCTGAGTTATTCGTAATAAGAGCCTGTTGCGGTTTTTCCTATGGCAATACTATAATTCCAAGGGGTGGACATTAGGGATAAAATAAAAATAAAAGCACTATAAGGGATAAAAATAAAAACTAAGGAGGTAACTGATTCTAAACTTCACCAAATAATATTAAAGCATTTGAAATCCTTTTTTAGTAATTTTTTTCACATTTTTGTTAAACAATTTCTTTAATTTTGTTTGTTCAGATTTATTATTTATAATTATTATAACAAGTGATTTTTATCTCAAAAGTATGGCTTATTTACTTAATCGTTGGTCAAAAGTCATGACCACATTTTTTTAATTTTTTTTTTTTTGAGACCTCCACTATTTTGATATTTCGTCTCTGAAAATTGCCCTTTTCCACTGAGAATCAACTGTGTATTTTTTTTTTTTTTTACATTTTCTTAAATTAATATAGAATGAGTTTTAGACCTTTGTCCATTATCTTTCAGTACAGAATACGCTAACCAACGTCATACGGTAGGACTCGTCCTTCAAAGGGAAGAGTATAACCCTACAAAAAAAAAAAAAAGTATTGGAGTCGTAAAATGGTTAAATATTTACGAACAGTCATTGAAAGAGCAAGAATGAAATGGGGAAACCTTATGAATACAGAGGGAGGTCGGAATGATTATTGGTAGGAGTAGATTTAGTTGGATTGGCAATAGAAGAATAGGAAGCCTTAGATTGAGCAGAATGGTACAAATCAAGGCTGAGGTCGAGAGCTCTATTGTCGAATAATGGAAATTAAACGCTGTTGCCTATTGATTTGGCATTTATTTATATTATTATTATTAATTATTAGTGAGGACTACTCAGATACTTTGAGAGCTCAATCATTATTGGCCAATGAACATTATAAATGGCGCCTTTCATCTCTTCCCAATGCCCCCAATCATTTTAATCTATTATGGAAGTTCCGTCATGGATGCCATATTTGTTTTAAATATATCTTTAATAACAATTTCTTACAACGGCCTGAACGATGTCAGCATTCTCCTGTTTAGGAATCCGAGATATGTTCTCTAGGCAATGGTGCAGTGCAATTATTTTCTTCCATTTATAATGATTGATCTTTTTTATTATTCCCTTATTTGTAATTTTTCTGGAAGAATTGGGTGATAATAAAAGGGATTCTAATTTTTTTCTAGATTTCCTTGGCTTTATGCAAACAAATTATCAATAAATCGTTAGGAAAGTTTTATTATACTAAATTCTATTCTACTCTCGAATGGAAGCAATTTCTGACTATTTGCGAAATAGATCTTAAATTTTGATTAAACTTTTTAGGGTTTTAGGGCCTCAGAAATCGATTGACGCAATCCGTTGCCACAAAAACTCTTATTTAATAAAAAAAGTAAGCAGGCCGGTTGGGAAAAAAACTGAATGAAAAAGAGCGAAAGGCATTCATTAAACCGAACTAACGAAGCGCATTAATTTATTCCAGCCAAATCTTATTAAAAAAAAAACTTTTTTAAATAATTCGACATTAATTATTATATTTTCAATAATTATTAAATTAAAATCAAATAATTTTTTTTTCCATCGCAAGTGGGGTTTAAGGGTGTAGATGGTCCGAGATCTCTTCTATTGCATTTGATGCACTCTAAGGGATTGATGAGGGGAGTGAAATTTTTAGGAATTTAGAATTGGTAATTGTGAATGTTTTTGTATTATGGGGCTCAATAAGTTGTCTTATTTCAGTCTTCAAATAATAATAATAAAAAATGTGATAAAATACTTATTTTAATTAGCCAAATTTGTGAAAGAACAAAGGGAATCTCAACTAATGATTTAAAACAAGACACATTTCTTATAATTGATGTTTGGAAATGCAAAAGGGGTGAATTTTAAAATTTTTTGGAAAATCCGAAAATATGCATAATTCAGAGATTCATTGCCTTTTGAAACCATTCCCAAACTTCGAAAGTAAAATTATGTCGGATGAACAATTAACGGTGTGTAAAACATTAAATTATAAAAAATGGCAATAAATGGATTTACAATAATTTAAATTCGCCATTAATATCACGCATTATGAATGTGTTGTAATATTTTTAAATCTTAATCGTATTGGCATTGTCGTGTGTTAAATAAAATAGTAAAATGATTTGTAAAATATATGACTTTACAAATATTATTTGTATTTTTTTTTCATTTCATAATTTAAAAAAATATAAATAGACAAAAAAATACAAAAATGATATAGGTTTCGTAAAGTTTAATTTCACTAAATTCCACTGCCATTTATTTTTATCAGTAAAGATTGTATAGAACCTGTATTGACAATTTTAAAAATATCTGTATTGTAAAATATACAAATGCCCTTCTTTTCTTTTCTTTTTTTCCTGTCATTAATACCTGTATTAATAGTTGGTGCAATTATTAATTATGCATATAAAATCTAAACAAATTATTAATAATTTTCTATGACTTGTAAAAATAAAATTATTTTCTAAGAAGTATCAGCCTGAAATAAGTATAGAGTGTTAAGATTTTCTTGACAGTAAGGGAACTGGTCTTGGCATGAGACAGTCCAATCTCATCCCTAATGGATTTGTTAATACTTCTTTAGGTAGGTACAACCATTTCTACTTCTATTTGAAATAATTATTGATCGATGTAAGTAATATATTCATTATTGTATAGCTCATTAACTTTTTTTTTTCTCAATAAAAAGTACTTAATACTAGAAAATAAAGATAGTTCAGCTGATTTATAACTTAATTTATGTAAGATTTAATAATGAAAAAAAATAAAGATATTATACAGACGCCAGGCGCCATATGACGTTTTCATTAACTATAGTTAAGACTCGTTTCTTATCTATTAGCGCTCAATGTTATCAAGGATTTATTTTATGGAATATATTAATTAATTATAGTCGGTATGACCACAAATTTAAAAAGTACGATAAGGATGAATTATATTGGACGATTAAAAGATTAGGCGGAATAATAAATGGTCCGATATATGATTTTGCTAAGAGTTAATTATTTAAATAGAGAGATATATTATAAGCTTTTATCTTAAAGAACTTTATGCGGTGTGAAAATTCCTGTCGTAAATACTTTCATTAATTTTCGGATAATTAATCACAGTGATATATGCATATGCGGTATGTATTTAAACAGTTTAGAACCACTTTCTTACTTCTTTTTTTTTTATAGATATTGTACATAAAATATATATTTTTTAAATATATTCATATTATGAATTTTCATTAAAATCGTCATGTTCGAAATAGCACCTATTGAGACTGAACTTCAAAATCTTATTTTCATTATTTTTTATAACTTTAATTTTATTTTAGTTAAATTATTGTTTAAATTACAATATTCTTTTTCTAATTTGTTTTTAGATATTTCAATGATTTTAAATATAATTTTAATTAAGATATAAATGAAAGAAAAATACTGTTATAATAAGTATATTAAATACTTACGTTTGAGATATTTTAATTTAATTAATTACGAAGAATTTTAAGTAAGGAATTTATTTAAATTGTGACATTTAGAAATTGAATGGAAGGAAATAATTATAAATTTTATTTCAGGAAGAAACAACTGACTACAGAAATGTCAAAGTTTTTCCTGAAGGTTTTTATTAGTGGTATCTTGAAAAATATAGGCAACTATATCAGCCAAAGCTGACCTTTTCAATGTCCGACAAAATGTTACTACATTCCAGATAATTTTATTTTATTATTTTTTCATTTCTTTAATTATTTTATTTTTTTCAATGACACTTCCTAGGAATTACGAAAAGCCGAAGTCATGAGATCATAATGAATTGGGTGATTGAAGTCATTAGGATTTAAATTTATTTTATTTGTTTTCCTATTGAAAATAATAATAATAAAGCTTTAATTTAAAAATTACAAAATGATTATTTTACATGATTATAGTAAAACCACATTCTTATAATCAAACGATTTTAGATTTTATTAATAAATTTCACATATAAATAAAATTTAATATAACTTATAAATCTTTGATTTCTTAATTTCAAATTTATTATAAGTGTTTATAGCAGAAAAAATAAAACGAAAAACCTACACAAAGAATTATGTATATATATTGCATTAATTTTGTAGCTTTGTCGTTGTAAGTGGGAATAAAGGGAGTTTTCTCCTTATGTATTTGAAACTTTTCATTGTGATTTGATTAAATAAATACTGATTCATCTTTTGTTGAAGGCAGTGACTTAAAAAATTTATTTGGAGAAATTCTTAATACCGGCCTGGCTATGACGTCATATACAGCCCACTCCCTCTCACACCTCCCATTGGAATGTCATGTCCTGTTTGGACAGGTCTGCAACACACCCCTGTCAGAAGAGAATTGGATACTTCTGTTATTTTTATTTGTTGTCATGCATGAAAATTTTCTTTCACTGTTAATGACACAATAAGCAGTAAATTGAATACAATAATCTAGTTCTTCTGCTTGTTTATCTTAAAAAAATTGTAATATTAATAAATAAAATGAAGTAATGCCATAGTTTATGGAGTGCATTTCATGCTTTCAACCAGTGATCCAATGAACTTTGAACTGTAAAGGCCCATAGCGAAGTCTGATTCAACAAAGGCCCACATAAAAAAGAAAAAAAAAATCAGCAATTTTTTAAAAGTAAATAATAAAACCTGTACCACTACAACCCGTGAAGGGTCTTGGGCTCAGTACTTGGGGTAAGGACCGTACTGTTTCTAAGCCAACGGTTGTGTAAGGAGGTGATTTGGCCGAGATCACGCTCAACCGCCAGGTTTTTCCCCCAATTAAGGGTACCCACTTTATAGAGGCTGGGTGAGCCCCAGGAGGGTCCCCCGATCCCACAGGGTCGATCCGCGACTGAATACAGAATAAATAATTACCTGCCTCAGCCGGTCTCGAACCCGGGACCTTGAGATTAGTAGCGCAGTGCCTAACCCACTGAGCTACCCCGCTCCCATAAAAGTAAATAATAATCATAACAAAATATAATTGTTTAATGGTTAACAAAAACATATAAATTTTTGTAGGTATTTTCAAAAAGCACATTTTTCACAACTTCACCCTACGATTTTTTTTTTATAAACGCTTTCTCGTAGAACGAAATACACGATTGATGTATTTCGTTGTTTTTATACTTATAAAAGAAAAATATATAACACAGACAATCGTTTGCAAAATATTTATTAATGTTTGCAAAATTTGCTAATACGATTAGCGCTATCAAAAGGAGTCATTCTAAAATAATTATCACACCGCGGACAAAAAGATGTTTTTACGATGTAAATATTTAACATAAGCAAGCTACAATTTCAAAAGTCTAAACTATTTGTAATTATTTGGTTTATTTTGTAATACATCAAAATGATTTTGCATTGAAGTGAAATGAAAGAGGAAATAAAATTAGAATGAATTCTTTCAGCTGTATAAATTAATACGAAATGGATTTAATTTAAATTTTTAAATGCCAAAGTTTTCAAGGAAAAGTAATGTTTGTGGTGTTTGTAAAAAAAAATATAATAAAAAATAGTCTAGAGGTGCCAATAACACCAGCAAAACCAATAACACGCTATTACGTTTTCTGTAGATGTCAAAATTCTTCAGCCGCCTCATCCTCCTTTGGGTCAAATATTTGTTTTCAAGAATATTTGATCCAACAAAGGAGGAGACCGAAAGAATATTTACCCTTAATGCGTTATTCTTCGCTTAGCTTAATCAGCCACTTTCATATCCGTAAAGAATGGTAATTGACAGAGCGGAAGCGAGGTCCTCTTTCAACTCGACCGTTTGGCATTTCGTTTGTCTGTTTGTTACGCGATTACGACCAAGTGTGATTTTCTTATCCGTCGCTACAATACTCTTCCTTCCCACCTCCAAATCCCGCTTATTCAATCACTTCCTTTCCATCCAGTTCCAATGAAATTGTATTATTTCAATCAACTTTTGTCAATATGTACTAATAGATTTTGTACCTTTTTAGTTATTCTCACTTCATTTATAATTTTAGTTTTATCTTATTAGTATACGAAGTTCCGGTACTTTTCATTTTAAGACGTAAACAATTATACCATCAATTTCTTATGCTAGACTTAACATAAGTTAAGTTACAGCAAACAATAAATGAAGTTACTGCATTTTGACTTGTTATAATTTTCATTTGTATTTATTTATTGACTTTTATTTTTTTCATTATCTGTTAACTCATATGTTCCTATTCCATCTACTTTCTATGGCTCTGAAGCACCACTCCCTGCAATTGTTATTCTAAAGAGACTTGTCCCGTAATAAATGGAGTGTTTATTATTATTATTAATATTATTATTATAAAAGCATTGTCACGGATGGTGAAGGGAAAACAAAACTGATAATTACAACAATTGTGAGGAAATTTTATTTTTTAATGAAAAAATTGATCAATTCTGTAATGGTTTGAATCTTGCCTATTTTTTGACCTTGAGAATTGCAACTGTTGACGATATTATAGGAGGGCAATCTGAACTGAGGCGAAAGAAATTTATGCAAAGTCACTTTCGTATTCAGCAGATTTGGGTTCTGATTGGAATAGACGGATGCAAAATAAAATGAAAGTCCATAAATTGGTTCGCGAGGTGTACTGTTCACAGAACTAATAGTTCGCGAGGTCTACTGTTCACAAAACTACTAGTTCGCGAGGTCTACTGTTCACAGAACTACTAGTTCATATTAGTTTTGTAAATTGTTTCTTGAGGATGTCCAATATTTGAAAATGCCGGATTGCCCTCTTACTGGGTTCTATGTTTCAATTAAATAATAAAAATAAAACCAATGAAAAATAGGTTGAAGTATGCTGAATGTTTATACGAGACTGTAGACTAATAAGAACCGTGATGGAACCAAGAGAACCGGCCCCGGATAGCTCCAGAAGAGCCGGGCGGCGATAAAAGGATACGTGGAGAGAGTGCCGACCTTGGGGCTACTACAGCTCTACTACGCTACGCCAGGGGGGCGTTCACCCCGGCACACCGTGAGTGGTATTTATGCCCCTGTTTACGTCTCGGATTATTTACTGTTAATACTAAAGGCTTTATAACGTTGTATTAATGCTATTCACGGATGAGGGGTTTCAGCCCTGGTTTATAAATAACCTTGCTTTGATTTCTGCTGTAGCCCAAAGTTGGTATAGTAATGGTAGTAATGAGACTTGTAGAGTTATATGTGAGACCTGTAAACATTCAAACATTTACACGAACGCATGAATATGTATTTATCAGGGCACGAAACAGTTGATTAACTTTTTCAAAACGTTTCAGTTTAACTGATTTAGAAGAACTTTTCAACTAAAGTTTTACTAATAAAAAGATACTTAAGCGCTTACATCAAAAGAATTTTTTGATAAAAGTACAGTTAATATAAGTTCTTGCCAAAAAGTTCCGGTAACTGAAGTTTCTACTTGAATGAGAAGCGTATAACAAGAACCTTTCGAAATAAAAGTGCACAGTTATTTATAGCTAATGTGATTTCCATACAGTTACTGATGTCACGATAAATTTAAAAATAAGGTATTTATTTATCTTTTCCTTTTCATTATCAAAAAACATTAATTTTAATTTCTTAAATACAAAATTAGGTATATTTATAAGTTATGATCAGACAGTTATAATCCTGTAGCAAAATTATTTTTACTATTTAAGCATTAACAAGAATGCACAACAGCTCATTCAGTGGTTTTGTAAGCATAGAATAACATCGATGAATTAAAAAAAAAAAATAAATAAAAAAAAAATTAAAACTTACAGTACTTGAATTTTTGATTTAGAAATAATCTTTTACATTAATCAAGTATTTAAAAAAAAAGCACCTGCCACAAAGCATATTTTGCCTTCAACAACGTCAAATTTAGGAGGCATGGACATTTTAACATGATATAACGTAGATGAAGTGTAATAGTGTATTAGATGGAAAATAAAAAAAATATTACTTTGAAAACTATATCATTTTACTTTTTTAAAAATTCCCTGCGTCTAGGTGAAGTTTTTTTAAATTTAAAAATGTATCAGAAACCATATATATATATATATATATATATATATATATATATATATATATATATATATATATATATATATATGTATATTAAAAAAAATGTTTTGAAAGTTAAATTATAAACATTAAAAGAAACTAAATTGAGGATTTTAAAAACATGATTAAATTACTCCTATGTAACAAACGTCGTTTAAACAAAGTTTAAGCTCATTTTATTGCCATTTCTTTTGCCTCTCTCTCTCTTTTTTTTTTTTTTTTCCTTTTCATTATTACAGATAAAGATTGCTGTTTAGGATGTAAAAGAACGGATTAATCTTTTCTATCTCTCCTTTGATACTGTTGGATCACAATTAATACTCGTCTTCTTTTTTTTTCTCTTTAAGAGAATGGAAAGTATTAAATAAAAAAAAGAAAACAAAAGTAAACAAAAGCCTCTTCCTTCCTCCTTTTCTCTTAACATGGATTATTATAAATAATAGCCGTGATAAAATTAATCTGAAATTCAAATATTCTCAAGGATTTGTTACATATACTTTATCTAATTGATATAGCCTGCAATATGTTATCTTTGGAAAGATAAAACTCTTTAGAATTATCTCCTTAGATTTTTATATTTTGCAATCATAAACACTATCTGAAATGTGCAGTACAGAATAAATAGTCGAATAAAATAATAACCGAAAGATATTGTTCTAGATCAAATATATTATAAAATTCAAGAAATATATCCATCTATCCAGATCCTTGAAGAATACAAAGAATTTATAGGAAAAAAATCTCGTCCGTAGCTGTAGACTAAGTAATTGAAATCCATTGTATGGCATTAACTTGAGTATATTGAAAATAACTTTTATTCGTCATTTCAAAAAAAAAATATTACTTCTATTTACGGTTGTGATGTTTTAATAATACTTAAATTAATAATAAAATAGGAGATTCAAATAAATAATTTCAGAAATAACTTTGAAATCTAGCAGATCGAACGTGGAAAAAAAAACAAATCCTTGCAGATTCAATGCTTTTTATTAAGTTTTTTTTTTCGCGTTGCTTTTTTTTTAATTCAGAAAAAAATAGTTGTTTTATAGTTTGTAAAGATGTGTCCCAAAAAATTCAATTAGTTTTTTTTTCTTGACTACTGCACATGTTGAAAATTCGTGGTTTTTATTTATATTTTTATGTATTTTATATTTATGATATTTTATAAAATAGAAATAACAGAGATTTAAGTTTTTCTCATTTAAGTATCAAACAAAATATTATTAACTATTAAATGTAGTTGAGGAAACACGAATATTACATAAACATTTCGAATACATCTTACAGAATTATTAACCTTCAACAAGCCGAATTCATACCCAAATCAAATTTTAATTTTAATTTTTTTCGCGTTTTTGGCTTTGTAATTTTTCGTTAAAAAATATAAAGATAGGCTATTTTAATTTTTTATTTTTAAATAGTAGAATTTTTATGATCGATTTAGCTTTTTATTTTTATATTTAATTTTTAAACTTATAGATAGTGGAGGTGCTATATGGGAAAAAAAAAAAAGCAAAAGGTTACCATAAAAATATCATCGAATCGAAGTAAAATATAAACAGGCATATTGCACGTATTTTTTCTAAAAATCTTAACATAAATTTGAAAATAATAAACAAGTTTTTGTATCTAAAATTTTTGTTTTGGCTTTATATGAACAAATACAACTGTTTAATGAGTGTTTAAATTTAGATAATGATTTTTAAAATTTTTCTCAGCATTTTTTTCCAATTGGGAACATTGTCCGCTGAAAGGTTATATTAGGTAATCGTATGGGAATATTCTTGGTAGTGAATGTATTCAATTCAAAATGTTTCAGCTTAAATATCTTGAATAAATTAATATTAGCTACCACATCTATAATTAATTTAAAATATATTACTATCTTAATGTCTTGTTTATCATCACCTGTCGGCATTGACAACCTGCTAATTTGAATTAATTAATGATATTAAATTGCATTATATTATATACTGCAGAAATGTATAATCTTGTTGATTGTTGCAGCGGTGGATGGAATGGATGCTGTGTTGTGAGTGAGACTCGGGTGGGTTACCTGCAACGCTGAGGCAGGCCGGGGTTTGTTGACCTTTCTCGCCTGGCTTTTTAGCCAGCTCATGAACAATAACAAAACCAACGCTCAGTTTTTATTGTTACTTTAGCGGGTTTGTGGTTCTACTTTAATTTTTATTATGCTCAGCGAGTTTATTTTTTCGTCATGTAATAAGGAGGATTTCCAGAAGAATGAACTATTATCGGATTCCATCCGATGGGAATGTAAGATATATTGCGTATCATAAAAAAAAAAAAAAAATTGCTTATTTTTATTTATTTCAGTTAATTTATCCGAAGAAGGTATGTAAGATTCCTGAATTCACTAAAAACCTTTCCGAACCCCAGTGAAGAAAACCCTTCCAAACTCCACAAAAAAAACCTTTCAATACACTCAAGTTTCCAGACAAAATAGTTCAAAACTATTAGGTTATCATCCCTAACCAATATTAGTATCCTAAATACTAATTTGATTGAATGTAAAAACAAAGTTATAATAATATCATAATCATGTCTTAAAATGTAACATGCTATACAGTAAAAAACGTGTAAACCCATCAAATTTATGTACAATAAATTTATACTTAAACATATTTGTAAAACTATTGTATTATTAGAGAAGTGCAAAAATTAATTATTAACTTTTTTGTTTTGTTTTTCTTGGATGGATTCATAATTTTTTATTGGATTAGATTCAAAAGTTTTAGACAAACGATCCCATGTTTTGAGACGATTTTCTACATAATCCAATGTTTCGTCATAAGAAACATTGGAAATTGTAGAAAATATATGTTATCTCAGGGCTGAAATGTACAATTTTAGATCAATAATAACTTTTTGATTTTTAACTTATGGACTGTTGAATATCATGATTTAAGCAAAAATTAATAAGAAGAATTGTTTAATTGCTTAAGTTTCCAAAACTAACTTGAAAAGTAAAGGAAAAATTATTAATTTAAAATATTTCATTTATAACATTTAGGATTATCAAACGAAAATTTTTAAAACTATGGATGCTTCATTGTTTTTATTGTCATTCTATAAAGTATAAATTTATCCGTTAACAATATTCACGCTTTTGATCCGGATAATTTATAACTTTGTACTTGTGATTGTTTTAGAAATAAAAACAATTTTGATAATTTATTTTAATTAATCAAAAGTATTAATAATAATAATAATAATAATAAAAATATTAATTTTAAATTCCAACTGATTATCAAACTCATGCAGAGCTAAGGGAACATATGTTGCTGCTTGAGTCATAACTTCGTGCGCACGCGCCGTTGAACAGCGGCAATATAGTTGAAGCATAATATTGCTACCAATTTATTACCGAGTATATCATGAGTGCAACGCATGCTACAGGATAGAGCTGATAAATTTAGATGCAGAAGCTGTTATTGTCATCGCATCGTGTGAATTCTTTCCCTCAAGACTAGTTATTATCGAAAAACCAATACAATAAAAATATTAAATCGATAATAATCTTGTGTGATGATGGGTATATATAAAAAAGTAATTTAAAAAAAAAAACTGCTATTTTGTCACTTGCTTGATTTTTTTTTTTTTTTTTTGCTAAAGTTGATTTATGCTCAAAGCGAAAAATAAGGTAATTATTGGGATCACACGCTGCTTTATCAAAAGGGGGCGTGGCATGAGTAAGGTTATGCACCCTCACGTCACCAGTTACAGAAAAAAAATAATATTGGAGAGGATATTGTACAAACAACCCGAAGAAATACCATAGCAGATTAATTACAGCAGTTCAGAATACTACCCTTTTGGTGTATACAATAGTTAACCCTTTTCTTTAATTGTTTGGGGGTCCCTTCATATATTCACTTGAGGATTTAGATGATTACTGATCAATTAATAATAATAAGGAGTTTTGTTTTTAGGTAACTTCAGTTTTGTGGTAATACACCATTATGGACTATAGCATGAGTATAAAATAATAGAAAAATCATCCAGTTGCAAGACCGATTAAAATTTATTAAAAATTTTAATTCAATTGTAGGATAAAAAAAAAATTACCAACTACCAATTTATTTATTAAAGCCCTACTCAATTAATTAATTAATAAGTTAAATTAATTAATTAATTTAATCAATTAAATTCCTAGCTTCGTAATTTTTCTTATTCATAGTAAGTGTGATTGATAATCTAGAAAAGTACAGAATATCGTGATTAACGCGATGGGGAACATAAAATTTTATTTATTTTAACTTTATTATTGTTAATAATAATAAAAATGTGTTCATTTCTGTGTTTACTGTATATAACTTTTCATTCGTTTCTTCGATGTAAACCTTATTAAGCTCAAAACCATGTAACCTCAATGTCAATAATGTGAGCCACGCCCCCTTTTGTTATCAGCAGTGTGTGATCCCAATAATTACCAAAAATAAATATTTCAAAATCTCAAATAAATTAAAAAATAACACCGTCTCTTGATCAGAGTTTTACTCTGTATTATTATTATTTATTTATTTTTGATCTAAAATTTTTTATAACTATTATTTTTATAATTATGTACACAAGCATAATAAAAAGTGACGAATTGCTCAAAAAATTGAAATCGATAAATTACGAAGAAACTTTTTTATTTACAAAGAGCTTATATAATGTACTTAATTTACTTTTAAATGATAAATAGGGAATTGACGATTACAATGCTATATATATTATTTGATTATAAACGAAAAGACTCTTCCAAACCCATAATAATCGCACAACTACCTACATCGTACCTTTTATTTAACATATTTATTTGAGTAAGCGTTTCATATAAAAACCCAATCCTACTCCCGAGAAAGTTCTTACAATTCGGTAACTTTTCGTCTTGTCCAAGTTGTGGTAGTACTCTTCCACTCTTGCTTGGCCCCGTCAAATGTATATAATAGGTTTGAACACGCAACACAATTTGTGGTTGCTTCACAAGCTCAAACTGTAACAAATGTAACAAATACTTGCTAGAGAAGGCCTGAAGTTTCTTCTAGCTTTGGTGATCTGAATTTCAATTCCTTAAAATGTTAATTAAATATTTGCAGCCATAATTTATTTTGTTAGCGATAGGTTAGGTTTTCTGGCAGCTAAACAAAGTCTATGTATGTAGAAAATTCAATCAATAGGACATGCGAGGGAGTAAGGATTTTAATGTTTAGAACATGTTTCGATATGTATAATTATTATTAACATGAAAGACAACCCATTAAATTACAATATAAGACCATGCTTTTTCAAAATCAATGAAATAATGTCTGCCAGATGCATCAAGAAAGCCCGGTTTCTTCATGGAGCTATGATATCCCTATTTTCGAAGAATGATTCAACGGCCTTTCACTCACCAAGAATTATCTCTGTCTTTCGTTATTTGTTTTCTAGCTCTAAAAGACAAAGCTGTCTAATTTCCCCACTTTAATTAGGTAATAGTTCAGATTGTTATAAGTCAAACGTGGTTGTTTTGCCATTTTGAATAATCATCGAAATTCCCACCGTCAAATGAAAATACGCTGACTGGGACCAATAGCGGATGTAGAAGTAGGCATGGCCTCCGATACAACAGATATAATTGTTCTGTTTCCGGCAACTCAAACAGCCTTTACGCAACTGTTAGTACATCCTGTAGCGCATGCGCGGAGGTCAAACAGTGGTCTACACATATAATGGCTACGTAATCCCGGATATCACACGGCCTAATTGCTCACTAACTGTAAAAATGAAGAAAACCGACGTTGATTATACGAACCACAGTGGACTAATGACCATGCTAATTAGTGGATGCTTTATCCGTCAGTTTGGTAGAGATTTAACTTTTCGAAAAAGATAATCAGGTAACATAAATAAAATAAGGAGACAAAATGTATTAATAAATACCATGTTATAATTATTGTTATATCTTTATTATATATTGCTAAGTGCATTTTGTACATTGTAGCAGCCTAATGTCTTTTGGCAGAAAAGCTGTATAAACGAAATGTTTCTGAATAATTTCTCAGATAAATAAACACAGCTCACCACCCACAGCATCCGCCGATTAAAACTGTTTTAGCTCTTCAATTCATAAACGTGTTTCTAATTCAGATTAATAAATTAATTCACAAATTAAGTAAATTTAAATTATTTTTTTTTTTAATTTTACACTTTTTCTTTAATCCAATTTTAAATATATTTTGATGACTCTTTAATAAAGTATTGTTCAAGTAAACACAGCTCACCACCCACTGCATCCGCCGATTAAAACTGTTTTACCTCTTCAATTCCTGGCCATCAACGTGTTTCTAATCCAAATTAATAAATTAATCCACAAATTTTTTTTTTAATTTTATACTTTTTCTTTAAACCAATTTTAAATATATTTTATGATTCATTAAAAAAGTATTGATCATTTGATTACAGTTATTTAAAAATTAATTTATTAATAATATATTTTATACATTCATATTTGTATAAAAATAAATTTTTATACAAGTAAATATTTTTATTAGTTAGTAAATATTAAAATATATTAATATTTTTATTATTAGGGTCCCCACGGAATCATATATGGGTGATATGGCTCCGGACTTGTTAAATCGATATTTTATATGGTATAATTGATGCGTGGTGCTATTATTTTTTTAAATTTACAGAAACCATTTACTGTTCAAGAAACCAGAACTGTTCATTCATAATTTTTAAATTTTAGAAACTGTTTTTTTAGAATTTAAACGGATTCACTTGTGGTAGAGAAATTATTAAAAGATAATTATTAATTGTTTTAAAAAAAATGGATCAAAAAGTTGAATTTCTACTTTTAAGTATTTTGGGGAGATGGTGAGATCATCACTGTTCTCCAACTACCCGATTATCCCCTGACAATTGTTTGGGCTGATTTGCCTCAGGATGCGGACTGTCGAACTATGGCCCTCACCTCGACAGAGCATTATTATTATTATTATTTTTTTTATCTTATGTTCAATTAATCAAATGAAAATGAGAAAGTGTTAAAAGATATCTGAGTGCTTATGATATTTAAAAATTATGAACGAATCTAGGTGGTAATAATCGGATCCCTAACCAAACAGTACGAGCCATGGGCGTAATCAGAAGGGGATAAGAAGGGATATATATTTGTATACCTCCTCTTTTAACGGGGAAATATATATATATATATATATATATATATATATATATATATATATATATATTGTAATTATAAGAAAAATTTATATTTGTTCTTTTTAATTATTCGCTTATTTTCATTTATGTTAGTTCGCATAGTGAAGTATAGAGCCGTTGACCATGAAACAATTAAATAGCACTGATTCGACTACTACTTGAACTCCAGTTAACTCATTCACGAAAAGGTCAAGGTAGGAATCGAAAGACAACAATCACATGTTATTTATGATTTAGGTTTAAAATATCTATTGACAGCGCCCAGGTTGAGGGCTCTATCAAGGGCGTATCCAGATCAAAACAGAAGTGGACAATTTTCTAATTTTAATTTATTTCATGTACAAGGAGAGGTTGTCCATGGTGCCATGTAATAATGCAATAACATTCAATAGAACACAATTTATTTTTATTTTTTAAATTATTTCTTAAACAATAATTTGCAAGGATTTGCTGCGAAATATTAATTTTTTCCACATTGGAAGATCTGCCTCATTTTGCCCTCATCTGTCTCCCATAGTTCCTATGTTAGGCCAGAAGCACAATTTAATAATTACCGTTTATAGCTCTAAGAAAACCAAATACAAGGTCGCTTAAGAAGTGAGGTCACCGTTCAGATTTGGCCTCACAAATTTGAACGTATTGGTGAATTTGTATATCTGGGCTTTCAAGTAAACGAAAATAACGATGTCCCGAGTGAAATTAGAATAGACTCTGTTAATAGATGATATTTAGGCTTCACCGACTACTGGGGAGCAGTTGCTTTCAAGAGCTACAATAATAAGACTATATAAGACACTAATCAGGCCGGTGCTTACTTATGGATCTGAAACATATGCTTTTTCTAAAATGATGAGCGAGACCTATGTATATATGAAAGAAAGATTCTCCGACGTATTTATGGCCCACTAGGAGAGAACAGGACATGGAGACGGCTAACTAACAACGAATTGTATCCTTTATTAAACCAGATGTTGCTAAAATGATAAAGCTTGGCAGGCTTCGATGGGCGGGGCATGTAGCCAGATGGATGCCCATGAGATTTCAAGGAAACTCCTCGACGAGGAACAACATGAAACACGACCGAGAGGTCGCCCCAAATTACATTGGACTGCTGGTGAAAAAGAAGACTCGAGGAACCTGCTTGGAGTTCGAAGCTGGAGGGCAGTTGCACTTGACCGAAGGAACTGGCGAAAGCTACTTGAGGAGGCCAGGGACCCAGAGATGGGTTGTAGTGCCGATTGATGATGTTCGTTTATAATTTATTATTCAAAATGTATCTTCATATTTCTTATTTGTTAAAGCAGCACTTGAAGTGTCACTGCGTCGGCGCTAGGTGGATGAGTAGACGTGGACATATTTAACGGTAATTAAGAAGTTGAAGGGTTAAAGTGGTGATTGATGTAGAATCAAGAAGGTTTTGATAAATGATCCCTAGTGACGTATCATCCTAATGCCGCTATAATGCAAACCTTAGGAGACAGATGCCTTAAGATTGAAGTGGATCCTCATTAGTCAAGCTAACTCATTTATTAATGTTATTATAGTAGCAATGACTTTTTACTAATATACAAGACTAAATACAAATACAAAAAATAATGCACAAATAACTTTTTGTAAAGAACTATGCGGCTAAATGGATGCTAGATGTCAGATGTTAGATATCCATTATTTTTTTCACTGTGCAAGATTTATATTTTAATTACCAGTTAAATAATGATATGTTTGAAAGTAGGCCGAATGGTATCTCATGCGCATACTGAAATTGAATCCGCTAGTCATGCGCCCAAGGTTCTGCGTCAATCAGTTAACTAGCACGTCTAATCAAATTTAACCTTCATTTCGTTTCGTTACTTCTGTATAAAATTTAATAAACAAATTGCTTTCAAAATCTGGCTAATCTTGGGCAACTTCTTCAGCAGCTTTCATTCTGAAAAAATGCTTAGGTACTCTCCTGTAGTAATGAAATCTGACCGTATAAACATTGTTCGTTGCCAAAACTCTTTGCCTTTAGCATTAATTATTTTAATCTATCATCTTAATATTGTACTTATTAATGATAATATACTACCATTTTGGAACACAGTTCATTGTGATATAAATTTCAGTTATCTTAGCTCTTTGTTGCAAATGCATGTTTGAAGAGAGTATATAAAAAAAATTAAATAAAAAACAAATCGTGGATTTGAATTCATGTTATTTATTTTTAAAGCATATTCTCTTTATGGATATGAAATTTTTTTCGTCCAATCTGCTTGCTTTTAACGGTAGTTTTATACATTACATAACTTCGTTTGTAACTTTTATAAAACTTCGTTTTTGATCGTTTATTTCAATTTAAAATTTCGTAACTAATTATATATATTTTAAAAAATACGAACGAACCTCCCCTAGAAGTTTAGCTGTATAATAATCATTCAAATTATATTAGTTGAAAACAAATTAATTACAACAATTAATCAATCATTGATAATAAAAATAGCATTACAAATCCTTTAGAATTTTATTAATAAAATTTTATTAAATTACATTATCAAATAATGTGACGTTTTGGCCTTTAATTTTGGCCATTTCCAAACATGTATCATGTGTTAACACCGAAGTCTTCAACAAGCATAATACCACTCTCGGAAGTATCTATTAACTTTTAATTTTTTTTCTCTAAGCTTTTATTGATAAGCTTAACAATAAAAACAAAACCTAAAAAAAAAATTAATACATTTGTTACCACGCAAAAAATGTAAGTTATAATTCAGATTGACTCTCTTATTTAGCATATGTTTCCTTTTTATTTGCGCATTATTCATTATCAAACAAATATCGATATCACTCCTTTTAGAAATATCGGATAGGGCTCTACTAAAACCCTCCAGCATATCCACATACGAGATCAAACCAAAATGAAAAAAATGCGCTCAAAAATGGTTTCAATTTACTAAAATCATCAAGTAACAATTTGCACTTATCTGCTGACTTGAATTTTTTTATTTTTTACAAAAAAATCCCTTCGCCGATGGTATTGTAAGATCAGCCATTCCTTCTTCCACTCTATTTCGCAATTTTCTGTCTAATATAATAATTGGCTAGGCATTGGTAATTTATGACAATAATTGGAATATTTAAAGAAATTGAAAAAAAATATTCCACAACAGACATGGACGAGATAAACACGCCTGGGCCCAAATTTCAATTTCTAAAGTTTATTAGGTTTAAATTCTAAAGTTGTATGACTGTTGAAAAATTATTCAACCACTTTCTAAAAACTTTCTGCCTTATCACATATTTAAAGGTGATTGCTTTTATCTTATCGAAGGAGTAAGCTAAACCAAGGCCGCAGCTGTATCTGAATGGGCAACCTTCTAGCCCAGTCATCCATTAAACGATTTTAATTTATATTTTATGTGCTTCGTAATGGAACAGGTGGCAACCAGTACAGGGTTACAATTCGTCGTTAGAGTTAGAATTAGCATGTAAATTAGTTTAACATATTTCATAAGAAGTATTTTGAACGAAAAAAAAAAAAAGAGGTTCTGAAATAAGAGTTACTTTCAATTTAAAATTTTTCATTCATCAATAATTATTATGAGGTGGCCTTTCGCAAGTCATTATCATGTCTTATATACAGAAATTACAACAGAACTTGTTGTATGATTTTAATACAGTTGTAAATTTCAATAAATAAAAAAAAAGTATATATAAAAATAAAAATCTATTCATGATTTGATTTTTCCCTTTAAATAAAAAAAAAAAAATATTCTCAATTTAAATCCATTAACCCTTCAGTGGGTTGATAAAAAAACCTGTCTGTTGAGCATAATCCTGCCCGAATTCCCTCTTTGTATTATGTTAGGTCGAATAACAATATCTCCTGGTCAATTATTAAACCCAAGCCCCTTGACCGAAATATATATATATATATATATATATATATATATATATATATATATATATATATATATATATATATATATATACATTTTTTTGGCTTCTAAGGATGAGTTTAATGGCGACGGCCAAAAGAGAACATCAATACGAGATTAAGATGTAGGTGGGGCGGTGAAAATAGATCTCCATTGGAGCATGAAGAAGCCAGTCCGGCATAAATAATGACTCTTGTCCCCATGCGATATTAATGACCCAGTGTCGAGATATATATCAGACCCTAAGTAAATTTGAGTGCTCTATCGGCTGGTTCATCCAAGTCCCTGGCGGCTTCCTCATTAATACTTTATTCTACAAAAAAAATGATCATTTATGATGTAACTATGTTACAATTTAATGATTCTCGAGATTACTTAATTAGGATTTTATATACTTAATTTTTGAGATTTCGTACTTAGGAAAAGTAATAATGTTTATGTAGGTAATATATTTGTTATACAGTAAATTGAGCTTCAATAATTGGAGAAATCCAACTATTTTTATAATTCTATCTATTTCAGATTAAATTAGTCTTTTCATACAAGCAATGTCCATAGCTTGCATTTAGCTATTTGTAGGGACACACTATGAGATTTTCTTTCATGAAATTATCCAAAGGATGTTTGGAAGGGGGCTTTTGAAGTCGCGAGGCTGTTAATTTCTTACATTTCAAAATGTCGGAATTTCATATTTTCCCAATTTGAAAGGAGGGAACATTAGATTTAAAGAGGATAGACGCCGATAACCCAAAAATACTAGAAGTTTGATAACGTTTCTTAGTACTAGTAGATATGTTGGAGAAACAATGAAGAAAAATATACTACTTTTATATAAAGTATAAATGATCTTTATAGTCCGGGAGCTGAGGACAAAAAACGTGTCAGATTTCAAGAAAATTTTTGATCGTATAGGCAAAAAGTACTTTCATAATAAACTGAAACTATGAACGTCTGCCACCCTAGATCGGTTGCAATCAAATTTTATACGTCAACGAATTCGTCACTTTTCGTCAAATTTTCCTCAGTAACTCGCTTTCAGTGCATTTTACTTAAAACCTTGACAGGACCAATTTTAAAGAACGTTAAATTTCCTGAAAGTTTTATATTTAGTATTTTTTTTTTTTAAATTCGGAACAATAACTGAGATCTGAGATACAAAAATCTGCAAAATGTCAAAAAACGCAAAAAGTTAGATATTCTGTAGTTTCGCCTTAATAACTATTTTTTTAGTGCAAAATGCTTAATAACCAATCTCGTAGAAGATTAAATTACCTATAAGATTCATTGAAAATATTTCTGATTACTCTCACCAGACAAGGCAAGAAATACTAAAATAACAATTTTAGAGAAGGTGGACCTTTTCCAGATTTTCTCAGTAACTCGCTTCCCGTGCATTGTAAGTAAATCTTTGGCATTGCGCAATTTTAAAGGACGTTAAAATTTCTTTAAGTTTTGTATTTGGATTTTTTTTTAATTTCTAACAGCTACTGATATACGCGGCCGTAAAAATCTGCAAATGACAAAAAAATTCAAAAAGTTGGTTATTCAGAGGTTTCACCTTTAGAAATATTTTTTAGTGCAAAATTATGTATTTTGCGCAATGTCAAAGATTTACTTACAATGCACTGGAAGCGAGTTACTGAGAAAATCTGGAAAAGGTCCACCTTCTCTAAAATTGTTATTTTAGTATTTCTTGCCGTCTGGTGACTTTTTGCGTTTTTTGACATTTTGCAAATTTGTACGACCGCCTATATCAGTAGCTGTTACAAATTAAAAAAAAAATCCAAATACAAACCTTAAAGAAAATTTAACGTTCTTTAAAATTGCGCAATGCCAAAGATTTACTTACAATGCATTGGAAGCGAGTTACTGAGAAAAATACATAATAACCGATCATGTAGAGGAATAAATTTCCTACAATATCCTAACAAAGTATTAGTAATTACTCTCAACAGACACTTATAATTAATTAATAATAACAGACACCTCAACATAGCTATAATTATTATTATAATTAATTAATAATATTTATATTAATTAATTATTATTATATAAATTATAAGTGCATCGGATCTGTTGAGAATAATTACAAACATTTTGTATCCAAATTGTAGAAATTTTAATCCTGTACAAGATTGGTTATTATGCTATTGTACTCCTGAACTAACCCATTCCTATTTTTCATTGTTTTTAGCTTACAATCGGTCTTAGTTAATCAATTTGTTTTTATATTTCAATGCTGTTCTTATAATATCCGTGCTCTGTAATCATATTAAGGGTAAAAATAAAATTAACAAGACAGTTCCATTTTCCCCAATTCGTAAATCGAGCAGGAGGGACAGTATTTTATTAAGATAGAATTCCTTGGAAATATGTTATTTTTACAATTTAGTTTAAACATTTGAGTTTAAATTTTTTATTATGTTTTTAATTGTGGAATTCCTCGTTACACTTTTTTATTTATTTTTTTTATTTTTACATTTTTCACGAAAACGGCTCATTTTTGATCAAAATTGTTCTGTTAATGTTCAATTAAATGGTCTTTAATATCAGCTGGGTCTTATCCTCTTTGAAATAGTCTGACAGGGCTTAAATACAGAATTTTCAATGTGGCTTCCCCTAAGGTACCTCTACTTTTGTGCTCAAAGGGTGGTAGGGTGGTTAGTTGAGTTGATACGGTGCGCAGTACTTTGTTTAAATAATTAAAAAAAATTGTAAAAATAATGACTTCTGTCCATAATTGCGAACCTTTCTAAGCTTGTCAAACATAAACATTGCATTATTTTATCTACCTAAAACCTTGGCTATTGAGTGCTCATAAATCACAACACGGGTATCTAAGTATTTAGTGGCGACTACGATATTTCTACCATTTTTTTACTCTTCGGGACCTCTGTGGACCGCTTTGACAGAACCTGGCAGAGACTTGGCGACCGTACTCCACTAGATCGGGGCCACTCCCAGAAGACGGATGCCCTCCTCCAAGGCATGGACGTCCTTTTTTCCCTCGGCGGGAGCAGGTAACGAGCTCTCCTTTTGCGGCCACCACGCCCAGGCCCCAGCCATAAAGGACTAACCTCTATATTTTTTATATTCCTCGTTGGGGTTTTTACTGTTCCGTTCCTGGGGGCCCTCCATCATCTCTCGGTCGGGCTTTTACAAATTTATAAGGCGGTGCAATTCCCGTTGAATTGGAATCGCTAGGGGGAAACAGGTCGTTGCCTCATTGGCCGTATAAAGGGAGTTTAATTGAATAAATAGTTATATTAAAGTTGGGTTTATCTATATATGCCATGAAGACAACCTCTTTTTTTTTTCCTTCATTCTTATTTATAGCAAGAAATTGCTAGGTATCTATTAGATTTATTGACAGTTTTCTTCATTGGCGATGGGTGACCTTAAAACATTCGCCCATTTTATAAGATTTTGAGACGCGCTGTACAAAACTAATTAAGTTTTGACAAAACCAAGCGCCGAAGACATTGGGCATGATCCATTATTTTGTTATAACCATTGAATGAGTTTCAAGTATGATAAATACAATAAATAAATAACTTTATGGGCATATTACGTGACTTATTTATTTATTGTTATTATGTGATTGTGGAGCATTGAAATGTTTGCATTACCATAAATGATAACATACATTGTTTTTGTCAAAACATAATGATGGTTAAGATAAAAAGGTTACTAGTCATTTGTATAGAATACTAAGATTGTCCACGATTCGGCCTATGTTGCAGGTCTTCCTCTGCGTTAAGAAAAGAAGATCGCTAATAGTGTAAGATACGAGTAAATAAATAAATATTTTGAAATTTCATGGGAGAATATGAAAAAAAACTGTAATAGAATATTTTATGTGTTTTATTTCTAAACGCACCCTAACACCATAATTTCCTTTAATTCATCAAGAATGTAGTTCATTTTCCAGTGCTGTCTCAGCTTCGAACTGTTGATTTTCTAAGAGATATAAGATAAAATATTGTGATTTCCTTATTCAGGAAGCCCATATTACCTTATCGGTAGAATAACAGCTACGACTGTAATAGGTATTATTTAAAATATTACTTATGTAATTATTATTAGTTGTACCAAATCTCAATCATGGCTAAGCGTAAATTAATTAACAGTTTATTCATTCGATGCTCTAAGTGCTAATTTTATAGTTTTAACTAAAAAAGATTATAGATTATTTTAGCATCATGTTATTCCTTATTTAACAATTCCTTTTGATTTTTTGTAGATTTGTCTACTATGATGCTCTCATAACACTAGTTTCAAACAGATATGCAATGCAGATTATATTTTCCAACAATTTCCAACTCTTTGGACTGTAATGACCAAAGCGGCATGAAAACTTGAATAAATTTATTTTTTTAGTAAACTATGATCTTATATGAGCAGTTTTTTTTTTTAATTTCGTTCTCTTACATATGAGGGGGGCCAGAAGATAAGGGCTTCAAATCGAGTTTTTCTTTCAAAATTGTGTTAAGTGCAGAAATTAACACTAGATATATAAATGTAGTTATAATTAGTACAAAAGAAATCCAAATAACAAATAGTTTTAACACTGCCAAACGTGATTATGTTTTATTTTCTTCATAATCATTACAACAGCTCTGTGCCAAAGCATGGCCTTATAAATAAAATTAATTCTTAAATAGTTATAAATTTAATTTTAAAGTATAGACGAGACAATAACAAACAGCCTTAAATTAAAAAATATATATTTTATATATTATATAAATATATATATATATATATATATATTATATATAATATATATTTTATATATATTAAATATATAGATTTTCGGTAAACAATTTTTAGAGTGAAAATACTTTAAATGAAAATATCTCAGTATATAAATTTTATTACTTGGACCCCTTGGTTTCTGACCCACTCACATCAGGATAATTATAAAAAAAAAATTGTTGAAAAGGATAAAATTTATTTGAAACTGTGCCTTAGATAATTTCAAAGTGGCATTATCGTCATCAGGTAAAATAATGATGTGAATAAAATTATTTTCCATCATACAGTTCTTGATTTGGATACATCCTAACTTATATAGAAATAGCAACAAACATGTAAAGTTACGGTAGTTTACATATTTTCGATATAAAGATCGTAGCTTCTTAAAATGGAGAATTTGTTTGCTGGACGAAACACCGAATATTCGGATTTACATAAACAACATATGCTCTTATTCCAACTTTTACTGATTAAATCGCCGTTGAACATTTAAACATTCTCATTCTCCCACTTTTGTTTAAGTTTTTTTTTTTTTTTTTTTAATAGTCATCAGCTATTAATAAATAAATAATATAATACAATACAATTCGTCCCCAGCTTTATTCACGACATTTATATCGTTTCTCTAAATTTAAAATTTACAATAGAAGTTCTATGCATCTTAGTTTCACTTTCTACCATGGGTTCTGTAATAATTTTCTTACTGTTTACTGTGCAGGAAGCATATAACTCTTTGTCAAGAATTTTTTTTTATTGCTTTCCGAACATTTCAATTTCGTTTTACGAGCAGAAAATAATGACTGAATTACTAGCTTATAGAGATAAGACACGGGTATCCATTCTCATTTGATCATTCAGTCCCATTAAATGTCGCCAACGTCATTGTCTAAAAACAAGTGAGATCAACTGCAGCCTTGGTCTTAAATAATCAGATTTTAAGATGTGATTACTTTTATTCGTTTATTAGATAAATATTATTAGTAATCGGTATTCGACACAGGACGCAGGTTGATATTAGAAAAAAAAACTATACTAATCTACAAAAGACTAAAAATATTATAAATAAACCATATAATTTTCATTCAATAATTTTAAAAATTCTATGGAACATTTCAACGGAATTATTATAAACAATTGCCAGAGAGCAGGATTGGGCGAAAATTATTCGGTTGACGACTGATGACTAAATTTTTAGTCATAAAAAATAATCATGACTAATGATTAATTTTTTATTCATTAGTCGCGAATAATATTAAACGAATAATTGGAAAATAATAAATCTTTTAGTCACTTCAAAAGATAACGAATAAAAATTTAGTTGTTATTCATGATTAATATTTTAGTAGCAGTCGAAAACAACTAACAATTTAGAATAAAACTTATAATTTGATGCGATAAAGTCTCTAATTGATTTCATTATTTTATTTATTAAAGATTTATTTTCTGTTCATCTGTGACTTTAAAATTATACATACATATTATACATAAATAATTATTTCAATTAGAAAGATCCTTCTTCAAAATCATTATTCAGAGATTTGATTTTTATATTAGAAAACAAAAAATAAAAGTCAATGTTAAATTTTTAAAATTTGAGTATGAATATAATAAACATTTAACATTGAACTTTATTTTTCGTTGCTGTTTGTGAAATCATACTATGACTTTTTTTCACTCCGAGAGAAAAATAAAAGTTAATTACAATTCCAGCCTTTATCTTTATTATATTTTATAATTACATAAAATTTGGAGTGCTACCAATGGTTTGTTTCTGTATATGTCTGTGCCTTGTCATTTTATCATAGATCATTTACATTTACGTGTTTTTTCTAGTTAATCATATGTAAATTTCAATAAATAAATTTAATAAAAGTAATATAAGCCAAAGCTTTTATTATGAAGGAAAAACCATAATTCATACTTCTTCGTGGCTTGGAAAATATATGAAAATATTGTGTTGGTTTTTTCAATTAGAAATAAGTAGAAACTAAATCAAATCGTTTTTTATTCTATTAAGTATAAATTTTTATCCGAGTAATTTTTTATCTGAATGAAATTTTGAGTTTAAAATCAGTGACTAAAAATTTATTTATTTTTTAGTTGGATTTTTAACCGGATAAAATTTTAGTCATTTTTAATAAACTTTTATTCCTGATTAAAAATTCCGACTAAAATGTTTTATAAATGCCGATAAATTTTCAATCAACTAATGTCCAACTATGCTAAAGAGTGCTTGGTATTGAACACATTGAGTCCTAAAAAAAGCATTTAATATCAAAATAATGTTGTTGAAAATTGGTATCATCCACCAAAAGTCCTTCTGTGAACAGCATTGAGTGAGTTACTGCGTAGATGGAAATACACATGTCCGTGGCATTATCTGATGGAACGATGAACATAGATTTTTTTTTTTTTTTTTTTTTTTTGTTTTTACTTTTAATCCCAACCTTGTTTTAATCCTTATTATTCCTCCCATTAAAGTCCATCATTCCAGCCATTAAGAATTGTTAATGTAATATAATACGGTTCCCACTTGTGAAAAAACAAAACAAAAAAAAAAACGGTTGAGTAGCATTAAATTATCTCCATGGTAGAGATACTATCGCGGCCCGGACAGTGTACTTGCTGCGTATGGTAATGAGCGGAATAAACAGAGGACGGACTGAACAAGGGCTCTCTTTCAGGATGGCATTGTTTCCCCATCTCCCACGACTTTTGGGGCTATAATTAAAGTAATAGAGTCTTTATTAAAATACAATAAAAATAAAAACCCGTAACGTGACACGTTCTTATAGCTTTAATGAATTATGGATAATGTCTGTTCATCTTAAGGCCAATCCAACACCGTAACCACGTCTATACTTATCAGCAGGAAGCAAGGCAGCCATCATAGGATGCTTGTTTTAGCTATCATAGGATGTATATGTTTGCTGCTTATGCATTTACGTTTATATTATATAATTAAAATATATACTAAAACTGATTGCTTTATGTTATCAAATAATAATTGACGAATTAATCATTTATTTGTTGTCATAATATCTACTTTCAAAAAATATATATATATATATATATATATATATATATATATATATATATATATATATATATATATATATATATATATATAGAGAGAGAGAGAGAGAGAGAGAGAGAGATAATTAAATTATACTTCGACATTGTACCAGATACAATTATTAAAGCATAGTTTCTTTATTTCTTACAAGGGATAATAATAAAACGTTGAATCGATTTAAAATAATCTACAGCTGTAAAGAATAGTTTTCAAAACTATTATTTCCAAAATGGAGATTTGGAGAAATATGTTTGTCGTTTAGTTCTGGCTTAAAATAGCTGTCGGTAAAAAAATAAAAATAAAAAATAATAGAAAACCCTCTTAACTTAGAATTTTTTTTTTTTACAGTAGACATTTTTAAATTCTCCCAGGAAATTGTGACGTTTCGAAAAATCGCATGAGTAAGATGTTACTAATGTGTTAATGTTTTCAAAAGAAATTTATATACATTTTATAAATATGTTATAGCTACAGTATCGAATATCTAGACGCTATTATGTATGCTTGGAAAAATATTTGAAATAAAAGTAAATCAAAATCCTAATTATTTAACATCTATAATAATAAAGTTATGGAACGATAACTAATATTGTACCAACATCATAATTACTTCTATTTTTATTAAATTTTACTTTAAATCAAATTTAAAATAAATATTAGAAATAATACACTTCCACATTTTTTTTTCTTTTTCATTTTGCTACATAGATTTTTCATGCGAATACGTTAAAAATGAAAAATATAAAGAAAATGTTTAAAATTAAAAAAATGTTTATAATATAAAAAAATTTAACACTGCTGTTTGAATATCAGTATGGCCAATGTAAATATATTATAAAAACATACTAAATATATTATAAAAATTTTGAAGATTAGAACAAACAGTTCAGACACAATAAAAACCAAAGAACATGTGAAAGTAGGCAAATCTGTCAATAAAATAAAAGCTTCAAAGTTATTTTAGTGGAATTTATAGCTATTATAAGATTATTTCACAAAAACTGTAAATATATAAATATATATAAAAGCAACGACAAATTTAGAATAGAAAAGAAAACAAGAACAAGCTTTTCAAATGAATTAAAGTTCTTGTAAAATATTAAGGAGAACATCAATATCATTTTCCTTTTTTACTATTTCGTGGAAAATATAAATTTCAGCGTTACTAACCATTATTAACAATGGCGTAGAAAAAATATTAAAATATTGTTGGAATGCCAAATATTTGCTTAATGGAATAGCACTGACTTCTGAGAATTATTTCCGAAATTCGGTTGAGTAAATTTCATATTATCTCCTTCCATCTCTCATAAATTATGTAACATTCTTGTTTTGTTATTTTTAATATTAAGATTATACCGGCAATTTATTGTTCGTGTATAACTTAAATATTTCAAATGTATTGTGCTGTTTTTATTATAACTATGATATAGCTCTGTTTTATGATTATTAGGTAATAAACATACTGAAAAATATTTTCTGGAATAGATGCTAACGTCGAATGTCATAAATAAAAATAAAGTGCTTGATATACTAAAAATTATTACATCTATACGAACCTTTCTTAATGAACAAATTGATTAGGGTTGTCTGGAATTTTTTTATGTTAGATGGATTATGGTTGAATACGAATGAGAATACGACAAAATATATTTTCTTAGCAGATGTTATTGTTTTGTTTTTTATTGTCAGAATTAATTACTTTTTTTTTTAACTTCCTTGTACGCAGTAAAGAAGGTATTTTTATAGCGAAAATTTTCGGTTTTCAGATTTCAACGGAAATATTCATATTGACCATTGTTTAATCCATTTTAACTAGTTTCGTTCTGACGTCTGTACATACGTTATTCGTATTTTAGTTCGTATCTCGCATAACTCAAAAACGGTTAGCCCGACCGTTGCTAACTTGTTAGCCAACTAAACGGCTAACTAAACGGTTAGCCATTGTTGCTAACTTGAAGTCAAATAGAATCCTCTTACAAGAATGGATCGGCTTGGAATCGCTACTTAATTTTAATTGTTTTAACAATTACTTGACGAACACTATCTCAAGGAAACTAATCCATTGTGATCCACATAACAGACACATCCTCTCTTTTTTGACGCTATAGGTACGTATTCATTTCCAATAGTACATAATGTCGCTTCTCGATCTGTTTTCGATAAATCCTTTCTAATTAAAATAAAATTAGTAAACTCTTTACGTAGAACATAATGCGAGTGGTATTCTCTCTCCTATTCTTTTTAAAACATCTTTAAAGTAAATTACACTTCACATCGTCAGTATAAAGTAACATATAATAAGATATATAGCCTGCACTGTGAGATCTTCCCACGGAAGGATCTGCCTCATTATATAAATGACTGTAATCTAACACCGAGCTACCAAACTCTTAACGATCTCTGCCAATAACCTGCCGCAGGTTTGACTCCGACCTGAGGGTTATGTTGGTGCCCCTTTTTTAAAAATTTGATGCCTTCTCACGTATCAATTATTAAATTACTGAGTCATTTTTCTGATCATATTAACATTACTTGACAATAATTACGTCAGAACAAAGTTGCAATGAAAATAGAAAACTGGTGTGTCCACTTACACGACTTTCTTTTCCGCATAATTGTTTTTTTTTTATTTTGCTGACATTGGTACGACAATTTAATTGTCTTAAAATAAACGTTAAAAAAACTAAACGGGTTAATAAAGGGTCCGATTTAAATGATTTTTTATTTGTTTTGTATGGAATTGAATTACCTTTCAAGTGATTATATATATATATATATATATATATATATATATATATATATATATATATATATTTCTGAGGACTACCGTGTACGAAAATCAAAATATCAGGAAAGAGATGGTCCGGGTAGTGGTCAAGAATAATTCATAAAATAGTTGTAACTGTTTATTTAATCCCTTTAATTTATATTAGGGTTCAATCCTCGGCCTCAGTCTTAATCCTTTCGGAAAGAAACATCAGAGGTATCTAGAAATTCCTGAGGATTGTAGCCTTCTTCAATAACTGCCGATTGTGTGGACACTCGATCAGCGTGGTAAGACGACTATTGGATTTTCGGGGTTCTCGGGTCTTAGACGATGTAGAAAGCACTGCCTAATACCTGCCTCATTAAAGCCAGAGATTCGGACAGTTTCTATGTGATGCAACCAAGATTATTGTATTGCCTCTTAAAGTATATAGTAACAAAATGAAATGAAAAATTATCTTTATTCTGAGTTTAAATCCCCTAAGGACAATTACAATGAACAAATATGAGTGCTCAGGTATAGCTGTAAAGTAATTTTAGACTAAATAATGAAATAGTTTATGCATACATTGTACGTCTGATCGGAGGATTGAGATTTAAGGAGGTTAGGAAATAGTTGAGGTTCGAAGGAGGATAAGGAAGAGGGTTTACGGATAGAGATAGGCAAGGAATTCCAAAAGGAGAAGGAACGAACAAGAAAGGATTTGTCAAAGGAAGCAATTCTATGTGATGGAATACAAATATTGATGATTGGATTTTGGTGTTCAATGATTGAATGGAGGAATGTAAGGTACAGAGTTAGGTGATAGAGGAAGGTTTACTCTTTCTTATGGATTGGAATAGGTAAGAACCAAGGAAGTATCGCCGTCGTAGAGAGGGATAAAACCGCTTTAACTCGATGCAATAGCCTCAGATATGGGAGCGTCTGGGAGGAATCCAAAGAGGAATCTTATAAAAAAATTCATAAGACGCTTTAAGTCCACTTACACTTTAAAGTGTATTCTATACAATTATCGTTTTATTGTTATTGAAAGCTAAAAATTACCGAACTTATTTAATAATTATGCTGATGACTTTGGAATAAAAAAATATATATATATATATATATAATTTAAAAATACCATTAATGCCCTTTAAAATATTAATGGCGTTTTGCGTTTGTTATCTGTCTAAACTTCCTTTTTTGATTGCATAAGTTAGTTTGACGAACTTCTCCCTTATTCGAAGCAAACAGAAGATGATAATGAAAGAACCTTCCACCTTACTCAATAAAAACGCTTCCATTGATTTAGGGAGAGAAATCCAAAGAGTTGAAAATATAATGAATCTTAGTAAATGCCCATAAACAAATAATGCGAGACCTTTGCCACGGGCGTCGACGCAAATTTGCATATGCTTACGTCACTCAATGGCCCAGGGTTACTCAACTGTGAGTCAACAAGATTTAATGAATCGTTTGTGATTTACACACGGCCTTCTCGCTCCGTCGGAATGCATTCGCTGTCTTGTAACGCTTCCGGCAATCGAACCATGACCTACTGCAGTCGATGTCGTTTATTTCTTACATTCCGGCCAAGTCATTGGGGATAAATCAAGCTCGTTCTACATTTCTTGACAGACTTATCTCCGTTTGGTCCTGTACATGAGCATGTGCTAACTGGAAAGGAGATTAATAAGCAGATACGGTTGCCTCCGGGCCGTTTGTTTCCATTTCAATGTTGAAATGTGTATCATTCAAGTAGGCAGGATAAGACCGCTATCATTTGAAGCAAATACAAAGACCTGATCTTGATGTCGGCGTTCTTTTTTAACCCTTAACGTTCTTGACTTGGATACATTTAAATTATGTCTTTGAATATTCAGGATTAATTGGATACGAAATTATAAAGAAAATTCACTAATTGTGATTATGAAAATACATGTTTCTCTCACCATCGCATGCTATAGTTTTGCA
Source organism: Rhaphigaster nebulosa (assembly GCA_948150685.1). Lineage (NCBI taxonomy): Eukaryota > Metazoa > Arthropoda > Insecta > Hemiptera > Pentatomidae > Rhaphigaster > Rhaphigaster nebulosa. The sequence continues at coordinate 121,409,329 of OX411309.1, read as the reverse complement.
ATGTTCTGAGAAAGGGAATGGTTTTGATATAATTAAAAGAAGGAATCTAGAAGTAATTTCGGATGTTTTGCATAAACTAAAATCTGATCATCTTATAAAGAAAGAATAAAGTTAGTGTTAGAATTTCAAAAACGCACAAATCCTATGCGCTTCTGAAGAACATCTAATAGTTGATTAATATGTACAAGAACACATCTTTGCTTATTCCAGACCATAGATATGTGCTACACGTCCTTTATATGTTTGAGATCTATTTTTTGGTGGTACTGACCTGTGCTCTGGACTCGCCGTACCTCAGGGTGAGCACGGCGAGGTTGGAGTCGTGGCTGGCTTCGATCCTGACTACAGTGCTCGGGTCCAGCCGGAGCGCAGGACATGTATCGGCCGAGCTGATGAAGTCCTCCGTCCGCATCTCCTCGACCCTGCGCAGCTCGCCGCTAGCCAGCCGGATCAACGAACCTCGCGCGAAACCAGCCGCGCGAGTCGGCCGTGTCCTTCGCAGCCGCCTGCTCCCTGTCGGAGGACCGCCACCTGCTGGGAGAGTGGTCAGGTGAGTGGTGGGTTTGGGTGTTTTCAAAACTGTAATCAAAAGTACTCTCAGTGTGGCTCTTACATTACAAAATTAATAAGTTTTTGGCCGTTCTTGCAGGTATTCATTAAATTTTAAAGGAGCTTTTTTTTTTTTTTTATAACTTAATGCTTAAAGTTAAAATTTAACGAATACCAGTAAGAACCGTCCTAATCCAAACAAAGTGAAATATGTGTGACTCGGAATATTTGATATAATATTTCCTTGACCTCTTTCTATAATTCGTGCAAGATGTATAAGATAATTTTTATTTCCTTTAAACCATTTTTTCTGAATCTGTATGAATTTTATCGAAAGGTTTCGTCATCGAAAGATTTGCTCCATTTAAATAACAAGAAATTATATAAATGGAACTCCTAACAGTTAACAAATTAGACCTTCCGATAAAATTTGTGGAGAACCACCAAGATGGTATTTAATTATTGAGTTTTTGAGGTTTTTTTTTTTTTTTTTTTTTTTTTTAATTTTTCCTACTATTAGAACTTACAATTATATTAAACTTATAATTTAAATCAAATTTTATTTTGATGTCAAAGATATCAAATCTAAAATTGGTTGTATTGGAGTAAGTTTGGTTGACCATAGATATAATTAAGGAATATGTTGGTCGGAAGGGAGGGGGAGGGGGTGCGGTCAAAGACTAACACACTAATAAGTATGACATTTATTTTGTGCCAACGTTTCATTAGTCACTTGTTAACAACTTTAACATCATTGTAATCCTTTACAAAACTTACAATATCATAATTATCTCGATATGCTTTATATACTTCAATTAATAGTGTTCATATATTTTATGATATCATGTATAGTGTACTTTATTGTTTCATGTAATTCATAATCATTCCTTCACTCTTTTCACTTTACTTTAATTTTTCATTTTTTACAATATATATTGACATATTTTTCTTTTACCTTGCTTGTAATTTCTGCTTCTATCATTTTTTACTGTTACTGCCTCTGTCGTTTTCAATGTTGTTATTTTGTATTTTCTTTTCGGCCTCATGTTGGCCTAAAACCTAGGCCGAAACGTTGGCACAAAATAAATAAGTCATATTTATTAGTGCGTTAGTCTTGGACTGCACCCCCCGATCAACTTTTACCTTACTAAAATTGTTTGATTGTAAGGATGTGGCATCCGGAATCATGTAAACTAATAATTTTTATTTATGTAAATTTGTAAATAAAAGCTTAATTATATATTTAAAAAATATTGAGTAGTGATTTATCAATTTTCAATTTTCGAAATGCAAATCTTTCATAAAAAAATAAATAAAGAACGTGGCCAGGTAGGAGAGCTCCGTTACTAAGGTCGTATTTTCACTAAAATTTAAAATTTAAAATATCAAAATAGCAGGAGTTCTAGAGGTGCGCAAATCATTAAAAAACACAAAAAAACGCGGGGGGGGAAGAGGGGGAGAGGGAGGTGGGAGGAGAAAAGTTGAGACTCCTAAATGTCACTTCCCGAACACCAACTCAATTTGCATACAAATTTTGAACCGTATGATTTAAATTGGTGGGGCTGTAAAACTTCAAAAACCGCAAAATTTTAGGTAAAAATACCGAAATTTTGACTGAAATTTACTCCCACTTTTATTGTATTGTTAGTTGGAAAAAAACCTTAGTATTGAATTTCAGCTCATTTTACCCGATAATGGCCGCTGGAAGTAAGTACCCTAATGTTGCGGGGAAAACATCTTCGAAACTTCCATAATCCTCTCAAATGGCCTTTGATACAGTGCAATAGTCTATTATTTTCGGGAAAAAATAGGACTAAATATGTTTTTCAAATAATGAACTTCAATCCAGTAGGATATAGTTAACTTACTCAAGTACTAACATATTTATTTGTTTGTCAAACATTCTTATTACCATTTTGCATATTCATTTGACTATCTCGATGGTCTATTCTTTCAACCTTGGCAAGACGCAACGCGGTGATGCAACAACTTCCTTATGATTAAAAGAATGCCAGTGTTGCAGAATTTATAATATGCCTAATAGTATGGTCGCCATTGACAGTAATGAGCTTATGAGTATTATAATATTTATATAGTAGTAATAATAATAGTTATTACCTTGTGGTGCCGGCGGGGCTGTTGCTGGCGGCTGTGGCCCCGGTGGTACCTTGGGCCTGAGAGGACTCTGCGGGGGAGAGTACAAGTCGACCGGCCTGATGTGGTAGGGATAGAGGTAGGGGTTGTAATAGGGGTTGTAAACCCGGTAGGGCTGGAAGTCCTCCTCCTCCTTGTGGGGCAGCGGGGGCCGTGCTGCGGGCGGAGGGCGGAACCGAGGGGGTAGGGGCCGCAGGAACTCGGGTACCGAGGGGAACCCCAAGTAGCCCCCCTCCACTGCCAGGCTCGGCGAGATCATCCTCGTCTACCGGCGTCTCATTTCTGCAACACCAATAAGAAAACATAAATCAAAATTGCAACATACGAATTAAAATCGTAAAACATATAAACAAAATTTTTAATATTATATATTGAGTTGACAGTATTAATAATCAAGGAGGTGATGGTCCAGGTGGTGGTCAAAATAATATCCATAAAATTGTGAAAAATATTGGATGCCGACGTTTCGGTCCATCTTGCAGGTCTTTAGGGCTAAGAAGAACAAGATGTGATGGAAATGAAAATCATATCAATAAACAGAATGATAGTATATAATTCGTAAATAAAATAAAAATAAATTAATTAATAATATTGATATAAAAGAAATATTGAGCTAACATCTGTATACTGATATGATTTGCATTTTCATTAAATGAATCTTGGTCTTGATAGCCTGAAGATGGCCTGCAATGTAGAACCAAACTTTGGCATGTTATTAACTCTATTAACGATAATTTCTTTGGTTTTATTCTTGAGCGCCACTTGTATCATCTTCTTGATAATACTTCATGCCTTTCAAGTTTTTTATACATTTTCAGCTTTATGTATGTGATGATTATACATAAAAAAATATTCAACACATTTTAAACAATAACATGTTAACTTAACAACGAAAAGAAAATGGTATAAGAGTTGAAACATAACTTAAGGCTAACAAAGATAGCAGCCAGCCATTTCTAATAGTACTAATTAGGCAGTCACATCAAGCAGTTTAACACTTCCAAGTTTTGATGTCTTTGGTACTTAGTTTAAACTTTACTACCAAACACTATATATATATATATATATATATATATATATATATATATATATATATATATATAAATATTTTTTTTTGTAGTTATTACTTATATTTTTTAACCTTAGTATCTATTAACAACTTATAAAAAAAATCTAGTGCGGTGCGCGCATCACACAACTTTCCCTTATCGTCCTATAATAATTATCTTTTTAATATAATTTTAAAGGGTTCACATAAGCACTGCTTCTAATAAACTCAGCAACATTCACCTCTTCTGCCACTTAAGTACAATAAAACAGTTTTTTAAACAATTATAGTACAATTCTGTACACTACATTTTAACTTTGACCAATTGCAAATATATTTTAAAAGTTTCTGGTTTAGTTTCCATGGAAACATTTCCTTTCCATTAAATAATGTGAAAGTAGAAATTATTAAGTTAATTTCCACTTTTGTATTCTTAAATTACTTTGTCACAGAGCGTATTGCTTACAACAGATTGGCGGATTGGTGGGATGAGGTTCGGTCGCATCCATCTCCTTTCGGGTGCGCTCGGTTATCCATCTATTTTATGCTCCTCATAAAATACACTGTATCTTTGCTAATACTAGTCCGATTTTAATGATTTTTTTTTGTTTTTTTAGATAATTTAATAACATTTATAACATAATACATATAACATATAATTCTGTACATAATTTACGATAAACTGCATGCTTTTTATGTTAAGCTCAAATAAAATATTCTTTTCGTCATAACTTTTTTCCCTGCACTTTTTCGTTGATATATTACATAAATGAAAAGTTAAAGGCCCTTATGAAGAATAATTTAGGCAAGTTTCATCGAAATCGTTAGAGCCGTTTTCGAGAAAAATGTAAACAATTGTAAAATTCATGATATAGTAGCTAATTCCGGTTAGTCCGATGCACTGTATCTTTGTTAATACTGGTCCGATTTTGATGATTCTTTTTTTTGTTTTTTAGATGATTTAATTAACTTTCATACAAGTCTATAGATAATTTACCATAAATTGCACGCTTTTGAAGTTATGCGTAAATAAAATATTCTTTTCATCATTACGTTTTTCCTTGCAATTCCTCGGTGATTTACTAAGTAAATGAAAAGTTAAAGGTCTTTATGAAGAATAATTTAGGCAAGTTTCATTAAAATCGTTAGAGCCATTTTCGAGAAAATTGTAAAAAAGTGTAAAATCGATTATATAAAGTGGCACTTCCGGTTAGTCGATTTTGACGAAAATGTTGCTGTAACATTACATTTATATGCCAACCTTAAATACATAATTTCAGTATCGCACAACTTTTCGTTTTTGAGTTAGACTGATCACAGAGACACACACACACACACACAGACCATTTTGCGAGACTTGGTCATTTGGACTCAGAGAACCTTAAAACGTGTATTTCCATCGAAAACTCGAATTCGAAAATGTTCACGATCGCAATACCTCCCCTTACTATATACTTCGTATATAAGGAGGTAAGAGAAAGTAAAAAGAAGTAATAGTTAAAGAATAAAAATAAAGTATGGTTAGTTACAAATCTCTGTCAGTGATTAACGTAAATGATTAAATAAAAAATATTATCTCTCAAGACCACAGATGAATATTTCAAGTCCGAAAAGTTTTCTAATTATAACAATTCTTATAATCTCGTCTTTATTAGTTCTAGGACAAAAGACAAAGAAAATTTTAAGTAGAAGTGGTGTTTATGGTCTTTCCAGTGTTCTGTAAATTTTAATTTAAACTTATTTCACTAAAGAAACTCTCAAGATCGATTAAGTTTGAAAAATAATATCTATAAAAACATCACGGCCCTTTTTCTCAAGGTTCGAAATAAATATCTAGGAGCTGAAGTATTCAAGTATTTAAACTGTTCAATGCATGAAGATAACTTCGCTAAATTAGCAGACGGCAATATGAGCCGTGCATCGAAGTGGGAGACACTCATGGGGCACACCTCAGCCTCAATAAAGTAATAACCTGGCTCTTTATTGGATTGGGAGACTTACTTGCTAGTAGGATATGTATAATGTCCACATCTCTTTGTCTAACTTGGATTGGACCTAACTAGGACAGTAACAAATCAATTTGTAGTAAAACAAATCAAGTATTGCCTGTGTGAATAATCATACACTAAACAACGTTTTCATACAACGTTTCCAAATATTATTTTTGGATTAGCTATACTCTTATTAGATTACTCTTAATTAGCTATGAAATGCCAAGAACAACAAAGCGGCTTGTTTATAAAAACAACTGTGAATAATCGGATGTATTGTATTGAGTATTTTATTCCAATGAAGCATGACACGACTACTGAATTTACATCTGAGACAAACGCAGCCATCAGTTTGCCTAGGGCCGTACGCTCTTATGACGAGGTGGGAATATCAAGTGCCATATTGGGATTCCGCGAAGCTTCTACGCGCTGACCAATTCGTCCAGAAGGCCTCCCTCCCCCCCAATATGGCGATGCTTCTAATTAATAACCCTCTGTATTCATATGATATGCTGATTGATGAATCACTTACCCCTGACTCACTTTCTTCCATTTCGGTGGAGAACTATCCCAATTGACTATGGTAGAATACGTAAATAGTTTCCTCGACATTTCCGGCTTAGGTTCTCTGGGAATTGATATTTTCATCTTGCTGTGATTATAATCAATAAAAAAATTGTATCGTTAGATTTAAGCAATTCTTAAACGAAATATCTGTTAAATTCTTCATTAAACAAATTGTCGGAATCAGGAATAACATTTATAGAATCCGAATTAAATCTGGAAGATATAAATGAGACATATATTATATATTGCAAAAAAAAAAATTATACACTTCTCAACAGTTTCTGTTATTTGACAAAAATTTACCGTCATTCACGTTTCGGACTTCGCTTTTAATATTGAAGAGAGATGCTACTTCCTCCTTATTCGAATTAATTCGTCTAAAAAAAAAAAAATCTTCCGGAACAGTTTTTTTGAAAATTAACTTGAAATAATAATAATAACAATTTTATTTTTTTTAAAATTTACATTTACAATTTTGGTAAGATAATTCTTTTTTTAATGTTTTATGTGTTGCATCTCACAGTGTAAGTTAAAAAATGAACCGAATTTTAAAGGCTTAATACAATTTCGTTTTTAACAGTTGAAAAAATTTAACAAAAAAACCCTACGTAATAAACAGAAATAGGTAGGAACTTAATAAACAAAAATAAATAATCAACAGAAATTAATAATAAAAATATATACATATAAACAACCACTACTATTGTTATTTATTAGGATATAAATGGAAGATTACAAACACAAACACTGCCTCACTGCAAATGACTATACACACGACAAATGTTTCCGAAATCCTAAACTACCGATCGAACGTTGTTTTGTCTCTACTAATGGTTTTTAGGGGATTTTAGTATTTGTTTTCGTTTCGAGTTCCATTTGTTTTAAGTTTCCTTAGTTTTTAGTTAAGTTCTCATTGTATTTTTTATTAGCCTCAGATCGTTTTAATGATGAAATGGGGGAAAGAATTGGCGTAAAATAGTTAATATAATGTATTATCATTTTTAAATGTAAAATATAGTTTAGAAGTTTGACGATGGGTAAACCTTTTGCGTCCTCCGAAGAAACAGTTTTAAGAAACGTTCGAGGAAAACTGGACCGAAATTATATAAAGGAAGGGATGACTGTTTCATTTATATTCGTCCGTGATCGAACGCTAAAGGAATGGCGAATTAGGAACTCGGCCTGTTCTCAACGATTCACTCTTTTCCTGGGGCTGTGGCGGATCCACAGGAGGGGGAGGGTACAGGGAAAATTTCCCTTCCCAAAATAACGATGTAACACAAATAAATAAATAAAATATTCCTAATAGTACCAATACTCTTGAGTAACTAATATTATCATTCATTTGGTAGGAGGGAAAATAGGTTTGGCACACCTTGTGAGAAATCGACCGTCGAAATTTTCAAAAGTAATTGTATAATTGTCGATTGTACCTAATTAAATTCTTTGTTAATTTAAATAAAATAAATGTGTTAAACTTCTATCATTTTATTATTTCTAAAACCTGATGAAAACTCAAAATTTATTTATATGGTCCAATGGTTAAGTCGGTGGACTCGTATGAATGGAAACCTAACGAAAGTCAAAGTAGTTTTAAATTGGTTCAAACTGTATCATCAACAAGGTTATTAATTACAGAGATATCATGTCAATCCTCATGACACAGGATAAGACAACAAAAGCACATAATTCTACATCCTTTCCTTATTTCCTAATAAATATCTTTTGCAAATTAAAAATGGTTGTTGCCTCAAAGAAAGAATATATGAAAACTAATAATAATCAAAAAATGAGTATGGAATAATCCCGGTCTGCTCAGCGAGTATCCAATATTCTGTGATCATTCTGAAACAGAACAGGAACTGTAGGTTGGGTCAATGGGACAATTGCTCCGAACGGCAGAATTTAGGGGCGGCAAATTTCGAGCAAAGTTTTATTTTTAGGTTAAGTAAAAAATATTTCTGCTTTTTGATTGTATTGACCTTAATTCGTTCATTGTTAATGTTAGGAGATGATGTTATTGATTTAGAAATATACGATCTGCAATACCGTTATAAAAATGTTGACTTTTTTGGAGGACGAGTGAAAGAATTGGCAAAATCATAGTGTCGGTCCCAAAATCATAGCCCGGCCGTGATAGTTTTTCCCCCAAAATACCTGAGGATGTGCCTTTGTATACAGGTTCTATTATATAATCGAAAAAGTTTAATTCAATTGTAGGCAAACAAATTAATAACTGATAAATAAAAGTATAACATTAAATGATAAAGACGGGTCATTATAAAAACAGAAAATAAAAAAAAAAATTACTAAATAAATAAATAAATTAATAAATAAATTAAAATAAATCATCAATGTTATGTCCTTAAAACATTGCCTTATCATTGAAATTGTATTATCCAAAAATTGATTAATTTTAAAAATCATATTTCCGTGTGATAGTCCTTTGCTTGCCACGCGCACATTTTTATGAGTGAAAGACAAGGTCTTAATTCCGTAGTAAACCTTTGAATTAAAACAGTTTCAAGGCAAAAAAAAAAAAGAGAGAACAAAAAACGAGTGTATTTATGTAATCAGTTTTAAATTACAGATTTTTTTTTTCTTAAAGCTAAGTTTTAACTCGTCAAATAATAAGGTGGAGTAAGCAAATTTTATAAGAGAAAATTGTATATGATTGGAGTAAACAGTTACTGTTGGAGAATACAATACGCATATTACACCTTCAAACGTTATTTAATGCGTGTTCTGGTGTTACTGATGTTTATAATAAGTAATTTCTGGGTCACTTGTAAATATTAGTAGGCTTTTTTTTTCTTCACAGTGTCAACACCTTTATTTTTTTCAAATATTAATGTCTAACTTTAAAGGATTCACTAGAGCTTGGCTTAAACTATTGTGTTATATGCACTGTCTAACTAAAGTGGATGCAGTGGCCAGGCGACTCTCGGGGGGTGCTAAAAACAAAAACTGTAAATATCAATGGGAAGAATTAAAAATTCTGTATTTATCAAGTCTACTAAAAGAAAATCTATAGTTTAATAAAGCATGGCAGATAAATGGTACTCAAAGAAGCAATAAAAAAAGAAATGCGGTGTTGAAGGGAATCTGACCTAATGTTTTTATCATATGCTGCTGGCTTCTTTGTTTATTTAGGACACTTTAAAACCGATTAAACTGACGAAACCTGGCCACTGGCGCAGCACTATCGCTTCCCTCTCGCCAACGCTACTACTTTCCCCCTTCGACACTCCTCTAACACAGCTGTTTACAAAATACTACAAGAGGGTTTTTGTTTCTAGAATCGCTTTTGGATGGATCGAGCATACAAATTGAAGCTACTATTCGTATTTTTTTTTTATTAGTTCTAAGTACCTACTGCAATAAATTTAATTTTTTTAATATTGGTAATTATTTTTTGGTACATCATTTTCAATGTTTTGTTATACCGCAAAAAAATATTATCGCTCTCATGCACCCTTTTTCTCTCTCCACGGTCTATAAATGTCAGGGGGGCGCGCTTTTACGCTATTAGCATCTAGGCGCAAAAAATCCAGTTACGCCCCTGGTTATATATATACAACATATACGTCGTTATCACCAGAAAATATCATCTGTGCCATCAAATATCCTATGTGATTTTTATATGTTGGCTTTTATGTTTTTAGTTAAATTGAATAATTCTGACAATTCTTCAATTTTCTGTGTAGTAAGTATGTTGTGGTCAATTATCAATTAGTTTTATTTCAAATTAATTTAGACACAAAAATATAAAAATCATATATGATATTTGATGCCACATAAGAAATTTCCTCGTGACAACGACGATGTATGTATATGTATATATATATATATATATATATATATATATATATATATATACATATATATATATATATATATATATATATATATACATATATATATATATACATATATATATATATATATATATATATATATATATATATATATATATATATATATATATATATATTTACCGTCTGAAGATTCTTGGTTATTATTACGAAATAATTAATAATGATAAATCAATCTAGTTTTGCCATCCATTATATATGACCAAAATGTTGAGTTTAATTTTGCAAGAAATACTCGTAATATATAATTTTCATACTACTGCCTTCTTCTTATCTGCCTAAAATCAACTGCATCGCTCCCCAAGCGCAATCCTAGGTACGTCCGCGTGTACATTGGCTCTACTCCGTACATTAAAGGGTACGCTAGGAAGACCATTGCGTGTCCCGCCTTCAATTGCTATGCTGCTCTTATCAAGATGCTACTCCGACTTAGTTTGCAAATGGCCCATCAGGTAACTTCACACAAGGGGTTTTCCACCTTCCACTTTCCTCGGACAGTTGCTACAGAGGGACACGTTCGTCACGACTCTTCAAGGCGGAAGGTTAAAGAAGATAAGGTCTTGCATGTGTTCTATTGCGTAGGGGAGTGGGACTTTATTGTTTCTATCTAATATATCACTTGAGTACCCTTCGTGCGGGTAAAGTAGTGCGACGGTATCGCGAAGCACGGTGTAATTTGTCCTTCTTATAAATCAGAACCTGATTAAGTGGTGAGGTCGCGTTGGAAAAGGGGCGGAACAAAAGTTAACAAAGCCTTAACTTCATTTCTAAGTATATTTTTACATGAATTGGGTAAATATTCAACGTTCCTTAACTTCTTCATGAACGATATCCTAAAATTATAAAACATATTTCTTATAATTAGGAAATATACGAGCATTTTAGACCGTAATGGGAAGGTCAGTCGTAGTCATTTACGACATTCTTTTTCCTTTACTAGTTTTCTTAATTTGTCTACGATCAAACGTTAATAATACAGGAAGGGGTCGGAAGGAGGTTATAACAAGCAATATTGCAGAATACGTCTCTCAGACTTGAACAAGAGTAAGGACGGGTACTAATGGGTCACAGATGTACGAAAGGCAGCTGGTAGTAGAAACGTTTTTTCAGGTTCTGCAAAGCTATAGAAATAGAACAGCCTCATTTTAAAACTGGTTTCTGCAGTTAAAAAAAATAATAAAAAATGTTTTTCCCAAAGCGTTCTACATAATAATTTAATAAGTTTAATGCGAAGAAGCACGGGGTCAGAAATGATAAACACTTTAGGTAAAGTACTGTTTTAATGTGTGCCGAGCTGAGAACAAACCTAATTAACAATAAAAATTGAAGTTTAATCAAGCAAAAAAATAACTGTTCATGCAGTAACAGTTGTCGTGAAAATAACTTGTTAGTTTGTTCTCAGCTCAAATTTTTCATTTAATAGATAATCTCTTATTCAAATAATAATCCAAAATGATCCGATTTGAACAATAATCCTCCATAAATGGGCCAGAAACCGAAATGATAAATGCATTTCAGGTCAGTCTCTTTTTTTTTTTTTTCATGAGCTCTTCATTTATTTGTGTCAGTAAGTCATAAAGAGGAAATTAGTATGTTCATTGATACAAAAACAAAAAGATTTCCTGAAGGCTTCATGAACACACTACAGATAAATATGTATACTGCGGCAATGTGCATTTAAAGATAATTATTAAATTCTCAGTTCCTATGTAGACTTGAGAAATTATTAGTTATGTACACCGTTTGAACATAACAAAAAGCGGAATAAAAACATATTAAATTGAAATCGTAAGAACTATTTTCGTCAGTAAAAATGTTTCTTAGAATTCTTATTACAACCGATAGTACAATACAACGGGTAATCAGATGTTGATTGTGGTTGGCTTCGCCCTTAGCAATTACTAAGTCATTGATAGGTTAAAATGTTGTTGATTATATACTTAGGGCTAAAAGTTTTATCTCTACTTTCGGCAATCCTGATTTCTAAGATATATCACCTAACAATAAAGCGTCAATCCATTTGAAACACCCAGTTTGAATTAATTTGATATTATTACCAGTTATTTCCTATCATACTTTTTCTTTTGAAGCCATTTTAATTTAGCTTGGCGGCTGAAAACAATTTTTGGGAAAATGTCTCTAACTCTTGTAATTTTGTTTTACACGAAAAAAAAATCAAAGATCTCCTTCTCTTTTACAACGCTAAAAGTCACTTTCTATGCCAATTTTTGCGAATTTTTATAAGCACTTTCCTCACTACTTAGGTGATGTGTTGAGAAAACAAAAAATGCAGAACATGTCCTTACAATAATTTTAGTTTTTGTTTTGTTACAAAATTACAAGAGTTAGAAGCTTTTTCCTAAAGCTTGTTTGCTGTTGTGAATGGCTACAAAAGAAAAATTATGAGTCCGATAAGTGTTTTACCCACGGTTTTGAACTAACCAAATGATAGGGAATAACTGGTAAAAAAAATATTAAAAAGCAAAAATGTCGAGCACAGGGTCTGGATAATTTCACATGGATTGACCCCAAAGTATTTTCCTTTACAAAATAAAAAGTAAATTGAAAGTTTAGGTAAATATGTAATCGTCACTTCGGTGAGTCTTGAACAAATTATTTCAATAGAATTGTTATCTAATTACATCCCCCCTTTTTTTTTAATACGAAATTTCTCTAAGCTGCGGCGTCTGTTGTGTAGTAATTACTGAACTTCAAGAGAACCATATTCAATTCCCAGGCCCTAGAGAATTTATTCTGATGGGATTAATTGTAGGAATGGGTTTTCGCAACCTCGTTAGAGAATATTGAATTGATACCTAACGGTCCAGTTTATAAATTTCATCTTCTTACACCGTATATAATTACTAACAATGTAACAAACAATATGACGCTGGCCGATTCAATATCTGTCTCTTTGAGGGATGTTGAGCCAGGTATTAATTAATTGAAACTGTAACTCTCCAAATGCTTGATTATTTGAATAACTCTTTAAACACTATTCAAAATAGACGTCCCCGTCGCCTGTTTTGTAAATTCTGTTTTAACGTCTAACTTCCTTATCCGTCACTAATGGATAGAAGATTTGTTCGAAGTTTAATAAATCAATACTACTACATACAGCTGAAGATTTTGAGTTGTTCGAACGCGCTTATTTCAGGAATTACCAGTCCGATTTGAAATTTTTTTATTACGTTAAATACACTGTATTTCGAGGACGGTTTTAGGCTTTATTCACGCTATGACCCGTGGTTATGCCAAAGTAACAATAAATAAATTGTTAAGAGAAAGACAACTTCATACCCGTGGAAGCATGTTGACTACACAAAAAATGTTCAATAAATGCGAAATTAATATGTGAATAAGTTCTATTGCAAATATAGTGGGAGGATATGAGAATATAAAAAGTCTGAAAACCGGAAACTGATTTAAGTGAAACTTGGTTGCCGTTTATAAAAAATTATTGGTGAATTAATCCTGTTCCTTGAAAATGTCCGTAACATATGAGACTGAACAACATATTATAGGCTATTATTTTAAGGGTTGTTTTGTATTTTAGGGTTTAATCCAACAGCTTGTTTATTTATATCAGTCACTTCTACTTTATCTCTAGAGAGGTTTATTATCTTTTACAAAGGTCCTAGGGAAATCTTCAGCAAAATTGAAGATTTATCATTCATTCATCATTTGTAACATTGTATGGCTTAATAATTTTATCTTTTCAAAGAGGTCTTGTCGATGCCACCACGTTTGGGTCACTAATGTGAATACAACGACTTTTGAGGAGACCTTCACAGACCTTTACGTTTCACTTCTAACTTTCTCATTAGGAAAATTGTTTTTATAGTGTTTATAAGATTTTCTTTTGTAAATATGCTTGCGGCAAATTTATAAAACTAAGGATATCGAAAAATACGATTTTTCTCATACGTTACTTAAATGTGGCGACGATATGATTCCTGATGGTGTCTGTAGATTGTGCTCCTAGCTATCCAGGTAGTGCAATAAGCTCTCGGGTTCTGTAATTCACTATCGTTAATCTACGGGATGGGAGGAGGCTTGACAGCCAACGTGGAAAAACTGCAATGATTATATTAATTGCTTTTGAAAGTTGGAATGAGGGGGTAATGAGATGGAAACTGGATCTCGTCGTTCCATCTCACAACGGGATCCTTTAATAAGATTTCTCGAGAGTGCGGGGTGTGGTGTGCTTTAGATCGGGGCAATAATCCAATGACTTCGTCTTAATCGAGATCGCAAGCTATCCAATGTCGGTTATTCCATTTTTTTTATTTTTTTATATACA